>ML816801.1:5962-17664 GCA_009831015.1 Picea engelmannii
CTCAATCCCTCTTACCACTCCCCCCCCTCTCCGAGAAGACCGCTTACTGCCTCCTACTTGTGCTTACACCTGTCTCCCACTCATTCTCCCTCCTCTGTCTGTCCTATCTCCCGCTCCTGCTTCCCCTCTCACCTATTGACAAGTGTCTTCCACTCTCCTCTCCATGTCACCTCTGTCATGATGTTGCATCCCTCTTGAACAATCACACACCACTGCAACCATCCATCTACCACTGCATCCTCTCCCGTGCCACATCACCCCGACACTTTCGCATCTCAACACTCGTGTTCTGACACCCACGCTTTCCCAATCACCATTCTACCGTTGCGTCCATCCACATGGCCATCTCTCTTCCATTATTCCATGTCGATCGCGCCAATCGCCTCGCCAGATCCACATCCACGACTGCCTAGCCATCCCTACAAGCATCCAACTCAGCTCCCGATGGCAGAATGCAGAGGCTGCCACGTCCTACAGGTGCAGTGTTGACTTGGGCTTTCCCGATCCTGATGAGGTAGTTATTGAGGTTGGTGGTGGTGGTTGAGCATCGTTTCCACCATAAATGGAAATCCCGAGAAAGGACTGTTAGCAAGTCGGCTCATTCGCAGGTCTGTTCTGAAGCACGATTGCGTCTGACAGAGCTTGCTTCTGACAGGGGGCTGCATGCACAGTCTGTCAGGAAGCATGTATATGTAATGACTGCAATGCGAAGACTCAAGCACGCTTATGTGGTTTTTCTCTGAGTATATAGTAGTCAATCTCATATTTTGTCATGGTCGATGGTTGAGCTAGGATCCTGATTGTAAAGTTTTTGATGAAGCTCTAGTTATGTATTTTGATTTGAGACTGTCAGATTAATAGAAGTCAGTTTCCTATTTCTTTCCATCTCTTTGTAAAAATTGTTTGAAACACTCGGGTATGGAGGATCCAACTGAGGATTGTTATGATGTAGGTTTGATCATGGTGGTATCGTGATCAGTTTCATTCATTTCCTCGTGCATCTATTTCCTTCTCACATTGAATGGCTCGGGCATGGAGGATCCAGTCGAGCTATTGTAGTCGCAGGATGATGGAGGTTTGATCATATTGAAGATGTAATTGTGTCCCTTGCAGACATATTTTGGTGTTTGAATTTGAGCTAAAGAATTCTCTTGAGCTTGGGTTTTCTTCTCTGAGCTGCTAGAAGGTCTGATTCCCAGAGCAGTCTTGTTCACCTCTCTCACTAAGTCTTCCCTTTGCCCACATTTAAACTCATTTTCCTGACTGAATTTAGTTGTGGCCCTCACTTCCCTGTGCATTTCTGGCCTAGTTTTCTGAGTAAAAACGATATTATCTTGAGTCTGTGCCCATTTGACCTCTTTAAAATCATTCATCGTGACATATAAAAAATGATGGGTAATGGGCTTACCTCTACTGCAATCCAAAGGTGACTTCCAGTGCTAACATTTCTGGCGCCGCTGTCGGGGAACGAATTGAATACATTTCCCTGAGATAGAACGACAAAGCTTATTGGTTCTGAAGGTGCATCAAAACTTAGTACATAAAAGATTGCAGCTGTGCACCTGGTGACTCCACTGTTTCAGTGTGGCTGTTTCTGGCTACACCTAGTATCCCTCGGGAGAACACAATGATCATATCTGGTCTTTGATGGTGAACAAAGATCAAACACACTCATCCTGCGCATCATTCATTTGGTGACTCCATGGTTGAAGAATCGATTGGCGACTCCACTGGTTCTAAATGGATAAAGTCTTGGCTCAAAAGTTTTCTCCCTTCAATTTTGCTGATGTTCCTGGTTTTCCTAATGTCGTCCCTACTATGGATGAATGGTGTGATTGTTTTCCCATATTTAGAATGCATAAAGAGGACAACCCTGCTCAACATCTCAATGAGTTTCATGAACTCATGCACCAATGGGAGATACATCATGAGGATGTATTAGTGAATATGTTCATGTTCTCATTAGTAGGGGATGTTCGTGAATGGTACCACTCCTTACCCCCTGCTAGCATATCCTCAATGGGAGAATTTCATGCAGCTTTCAATATGCATTGTCAAAAGTTTTATTCCTCTAAGCTTATCTATCATAGTGGTTGTGAGGAATATGAAGTCAGTGATCAAGATATGGCTGTGCCTAATAAATCCTCTGAGGATGAGGACCATGAGGAGGAAGGAGATGCTCTGAGTGATTTTGTGGAGCTGGTAAAATCTCTTTCTGCAGAGATAGAGGAATTGAAGGAAGATCGTGAATGCTGCCTTTTTGAGGAAGATGCAGGGGATTTTCTAGTCCTAGAAGCAACATGTTCTTCCTCTAATGCACTTGCTATCTCAGTGATTAATCAAGAAATAGTTGTGTATTCAGAGGAAGAGCAACAGATCCCTGCACCATATTATGATAACTATGGAGCAACCAGCATGTGTATGACAACTATGAATCAAATTATGAGCTATACATGCATGATTTCCAAGGATAGACTGCAGAGCCTTATCCTCTGTTCATTAACATAGATTATCATGAGGAAATCAACCACCCCAGGCCTGCAGAAAACTAGGAGCAGAGCTTTCCCACAGATCCTGTTTATGATGATTATGACTCTGATCCTTGGGAGAGCCATGAAGAAGAAAAGGAGCAACAGGAGGGGCAATTTATATCGTGTTCAGAGCATGTTAGTGAGAAGCCACCACCTAGGATCAATCAACCTGCATCAGCCTTTCACCCGCTTACACTTGCCAGAGATATTCAACCATGTGTGAGCAGATGTGGAGCAGATCGAGCTGTTTGTTACAAATTTTATGGAGTTTTCAACTCGTTCTATGAGTCTGTCAACGAGTACATGGAGCTGCATTTCCTTGATGCTTTGGATTTGACTAGCTTGATCTCAACTTCAACCTTTGGAGGAAGGTTGAAGGATGTAACTGTTTTGTTGTCACGGTTGTGTTGACGGGCGAAAATGACCGTCTGTCAATTGGAAGAACAAGTCTGGTCCGAGGTTGTTTAAATAACCCAAGCCGTTTGGTATGACTCACTCTGATAGGTTTAATGGCTCCGTTGGCCAATCTAACAGTCCTAAAAGAAACAAAATAAAGAAAAAGAGCAAAATAACAAATAACTACTTAGTGTATATATGTACATACGTATCTATATAAATACTTTGAAATAATATTTATGAAACAGATTGTGTTTATCTAATTTATGTGCAAGATATACAATTTATGAGTTTTAATCCGAACTCATGAAAATCAAATGAAAATATGACTCTTTCAGCAAAAGTAGATAAAGAAAACAAATAAACTACTTTTTTGTTTTTTCTTTATTAATCTAAGTTTAAACTGAAAAAGATACAATGAAACATGAGTATATGGTCGGTCAAAGCCAGACCATATATTAGAGTTTTGTAAATAAACTAACTAGTAACAACAAAAGAAAAGAACTAACCTATTAATGCATCCAACGTCTGTGTAATAGAGAGAATCCAACTACCTTGTCCGAGAAGTAAACCTGCAACGAACCTTAAGATTGTTCCGAATAAATGCGAAACATTATACTGGAAACTAAGTTTTAGTAACATAACGTATAATAGAGATAGTCACAGTGATCTTATGATTTACAAGTAATTACAGTGAAATAAATATCATTGTAAGAACTTTGCATTTTAAACATTCAACAGAAAATTAAAGATAAATCTCATAATTTGAGTTGAATCGATGATCACCCTATATTGTATCTGAAACATCACATATGGACAACATTCAAAAATGAATTATCTCAAATCATAATATAGCATGAAGAGAAAAGCTATCACCACCTATTATCATGTCAAGATAAACAAAACTTAAACTAAGACATCATACACAAGAAGCTAAAGCTGTAATATGCATTCTGTTCCATTCAAGAGTGTGGATTAATTGTCCATACTTCAGACCCAGGCCCAGATGATTTGATTACAAAAATCTGTAGTATTTAAATATTTTTGTAAACTAAACATCCTATCTTCTAAGATAGGAGTAGATCTCAAAAACATCTGAAACTTTACAAATATAGGAGGCCTAAAAACTCTCATAATCTACTATATCTTCCAAAATTTGTGAAAGTTTTTATCCAAATACAAAATAAGCATAAAGAGATAACAAATCAACTAAGTCCAGCATGCTCCATCCACCTGTCTCAACATCGGATACATTCTGCCCTGAAAAAACAAAATGAGAGCAATGTTAGATAATTATTAATAACTAACTACTAATTTTTATTTAAAAATGTCTTGAAATCAAACTAATTTTTTAAAACAAAGATAAGCTACAGGTTTCTGTAGCTAGTTAAAATAGTAAAAGTGAAAATTAAAAAGAAACAAAATCTAATCTATTTTATTTTCAAAACAAAAGCAAATAAAAAAACATAACAACTATATGCTACTTCAGCCATTTGCCAAAATATATCTAATAAATCTGAATTTATAATGGAAATTGGTTGAGTTTTTTAATGATCGTATTATCCAGCCTGCTTAATCCTCTATTTTGATAGTATTCATGGTATTTGACAGCTACAACAAGTCTTCAAAGGCTGATGGATAAGATAAAAAATTCCACCTTGGCAGACATGTCATCTTTTGCCAAAAATAGACAAGAAGATTTATCATTTCAACCTTGCTGGTACCTTAAAAACTAGACCAAAACACTAAATCCGATGCTCTTAATTATAACTTTCATTCAGAAACCATCCTCATGCAATTTAGAATGATAAAAAATGGATCTGTGCAAAAATAATGCCTCTCTTCCCTTCCCTGCGTTTTCGGTGGCTAAAGAGTCAGATTTCTAACCTGTAAGCCACAAAAAGTTCTGCTTTCGGTGGTTAAGATTAGTTGTGAAAGCTCACGTAAGCCACCAAAAGTTCTGTTTTAAAACTGGCTTTCAGAATTGTAAAATTCATTTTCTCTCAGCTTGCTGATCTTCAATGCTACTCCTTTAGGCCCTCTGCTATATCCTCCTCCAATGCATGAAAACAGGCCGTGCCCTTTTTACCCAGGGATTTCAAATTGCAACAGAGAGTAAATATGTTATAGCTTGGTATTTTGTAGATTAACACACTAGTATTTGATAGCAAGGTTTAACCTATGTTCATGATAAAACTCAACCGTTTTTCTATAGATCTTCAAGTCCACAGAGAGGAAATGAAAAACAAAGAAAACCCAAATGCAACAGATTTTCTGAGAAAATGCTGTCCAAAAAAAGAAGCATACCTATGAAACTATATTGTTTTTGAAGAATATGTTTGCGATGAAGGTAAAACGACTCATTTTGGTTCTGGGTTTTAAAGGGTTTTGTCTAATTCTTAGCGGTTTGCTCAGAATCTCTCCTGCAAAATCATGTCTCTGGAATGCAATTACGGGATTGAACAGACTGTAACAAGAGGGACTCAAAACAATTGTGGGTTTAGATGGTAGAGTTATGAATGGACAGTAGGATTTTTAGATCTGATAGCTTAGGGTTATTGAAAATAAAATTCATTCAATAATAAATGCAAACCCAAATGGATTGCCCAGATCATGGCATGATATCCTCATAATCATTTTTGGCAGTATTAGAAGACATCATGACGCGTGTACTTTGGCGGTTGAGAGCCTAACGGGATCGGCTAGCCGTTGGAAAAAAAATTGTGTTTTCGGTGGCTAACAACACCTTGCGCCTGCCTTTTTAGTGACCGAAACTGGAAAATTTCGGCGACTTACAACTCATAAAAATTTGGCACTTAGTTGCTAAAAGTTCTTTCTTTGACCTTTTATATTCATGAGTTCAAATCATTATTTTCTACTACTGGACCATTACTCCTGGGCTTCTTATTTAATAATTAACCAAAGTTTTTATGTGCCCAAGCAATTCGAAACTGAACCATCAAGCCATTAGAACAATAATAATTGTATTAACACAAATAAATGGATCCAACAACCATTTAAAAGGATTTATATTTTAATTACATATGAATGATTTGTAGAAAGATGTTTCTAAGGCAAAGATCATGAAAATGACAATCCAAATTCTAATTTTAATTCATGCTTGCAGTCATGAATTAAACATAGAAGAATCGAAAATCAAAAAGTAGAAAATAATGAATAAGGCTTTAGCCCAAGTAGTCATAATAAACTTGTAAAAGTGTTTATAGATAGGGTGATGGCAACCACTCATGAATGAAATGTCTTTCAAATAGTTTGTAAAAATCAAAACAAGTGTGGCTGCCAACAATGGCAACGTACTGGGTGAAGCAATTATCTTTGCATCATCGACGAGTTTAGGTTAGGATTGATTGAATGATTTCAAATCAAAGAAAGAACTGGAAAGTCATTTGAGCATCTTTAATAATCATGACGTGGTCCAGCTTAAGATATCTTTCGTTAAGAATAATGAAATCTGGTGACAGCCTTAACAAATGAAAGCCACGATGTTTAAGTTAATGACTCCAATACTGTTGACAGGGCCACTGCTGCCAGCAGGCGTCCATAGCGTCGGTAGGGATGTCAATTAACCCACTCTGACACCTCTATCCTGTCCAAGAAATCTCAAATCAGAATGAAGGATGCTTATGACCAAAATCAAAATTTATATTTGAGAATTTTCTTTAACCTGACATCGCTTCGCTGCCAGCAGGCCTGTTCAGTACCCCAGTGAAGTTGTCTTGGCATCATGCATGCATTTACCCACTGCCAGCAGACATGTTCAGTGTCCCGACGGGTTTACAAACACTTCCCACAACTCTTTGAGAAATTATTCACAATCTGATATAGTTTTAAAGACACTCAGTAGAGCGGGGTGACGCTGAAAATTCCAGTTTTTACACAACTTAATATTTTCCAGGCCTTTAATTTTTTCTAGCTAACCTTCATCAAGATCTGAAAATAGTTTATTAATAAAACTAATTTTCGAGGACAGGGAGGCATCATTGAGTTTCTTTTCTTAAGAGCAGGGACAACGTAAAGAGTTTTTTAAAGATAGTCGTGATTACTTTCAAATGCAAATCGAAACCGAGAAATCAATTCTCAAACAAAATATCACCTTTAACTAGTCTACGTTTTAGAAAAACACAACAATTGATGCTCTGACACTCCTTGACAGTTGTCTCGAGATGAAACATTATGTTTTCCTCTTCTTGAACCAAAAGGTGACACATGCACGGTTTAACCAGAAAGCAGTGAAAACAAACAAAATAAAAAGAACCAAAAACCAGAAAATAAATCAAAATAGAAAAAATATATACAAAAATGGGTCTGAAAACATCATGCGAAAAATCCCTTGGGAAACTAAAAAAAATAGAAAAAAAATCCTCATTGATGTGAAAGTAGTCCTACTCGTGGTACCTTGGGTCAGGGTTGAATTTACAATTCAGATTTATTTATCTCTTTACTTTCCATTTAAAATTTTCATAATAATACTACGACTTTGAAAAGAAATATTCAACGAAAAGCAGAGAGAAAAGGATTACGCGGACTTCCTTGAAAATAATCATGTTATGGTTCTCGTGGTGCACCCACTTGCGCTCATGACTACATTATTACAAAGAGAAATAATGAGGAATCAAACTGAAAGAAAACCTATTCCTAAACCTACCATAACTACTAAACAAATCATAATACTACGTGAAGTCATGCTTCCAATGTAGCCATCAGAGTAACTCCAATCCTGCAATGGAAACAAAATCAAACATTACTAACAAAAATGGTAGTATATCAAAAAATGACATAAATATATCACACTTGCCTTCATAATCATCATTTAAAAGCAAAGTAAGCACGATCTTACCATTCCCTTGAATATTCTTGTTGTATGAATCCTCCAACCATTGTGCAATCTTGTCGTGGTAAGGGTAATAATGGCATGGATGAGTGCAAGTGATTTTGTAAAACTTGTCAAGATTATGGGGAAATGACATAACCATCAGCCAAGGCTGAAGTGCCCCATCCTCCTGACAATTCTCTAAGTGTTCATTAATTTCTTCACATGGAGAATCTAAAAGAAAAATGTCACGCCTACTTCCAAGACACTTAGGTAAAAACAAAGCAAGCAAAACTTCATCTTTATTTTGAAGATTTTTTATATACAAATATTCAAGCCATCCTAAGATCCTGTCACAAAAATGAGGATGCAAACCATGACTTTGATGAAACAAATATATCAATGGGGAAATCATCATAAGAGGATTCGTGATGTCAATTAGATCATTGGTATGAATGCTTCCTTTGATGAGATTGATCATTTCAAAATGTGAAGTATAAACATTAAAATTCGAGCTAATAAAAAAGCAAATATGCAACGTAGAATGTTTGATCTCCATAAGATAAAGTGCATTGTCTTTTTCAAAAATAAATTGTGTAAAATCATCTCACAACATGTCCTTTTCCCATGTGAGTGATGAAAGTGAAAGAGCGTCAAATCCGACTTTATCAATGTTATGTTTGGAATTAACTTCATCAAATCTTGGCATATCGAAAGCATATGATTGTGGCGGAAAATAGTAGGATGTTGTAGGTAAGGTGTCAAGTCCACTAGAATCTAGGAAGAGATCAGGGTATAAAGAATAAAAGGAATCATAAATAATCACATGAAAAGAATCTCTTGAACTACGATATTTAACAATGGTATTCTCAAGACATTTCTCTTCACTTTCTTTAAAACTCTTACTCTGTTTTGGTGATGAATTCCTCAACATAATATGATCATCTAGATTTTCCTTCTGTATGATAGATAATTCAAAATTTACGTGACAAACGTCTAGTATTTCCTGTGGATAAAGTACATTTTGAGGACGAAGGTTTAAGGTTTCTCCTTCCAATTGCATATCTTCTTCTCAAATCAGTTTCATAGGAATGTTAGAATGTTTAAGATGATTTTCATCGCTTAAGTGTTCTTCAATGACTGATTTTAAATATTGATTAGAGCATGAGTTACAAGAATGATCTTCTTCCACGATGGTCGAAGATTGAAAATATAATGATTCAGAGGAAAAACCAGTTTGGTTGTCGATAAGAACCTGGTCAATAGATTCTACCTCCTTTGCTTGTTCAAAATTTTCGGATGGATTCCTCTCATCCTGCGAACTAAATTCTTCTCGCAGTTGAGTGATAGGATTTGCAACTGGTTCTTCATTCGCGATTGAATATGACTGAATGGAAGGGACGCAAGCATCATAGCAGATATTTAATACAAATGACATGTCATCGAGATTAAATTTACATAGGATATGATAGATTCTTGTCGAAAAGTCTTCCGAAGATGAATCACCATTGATTAACGAAGTTTGAAATTCTTCACATAATTGATTGTAATCATAAATTTCGAAAGCATCTAGAAATTCATCTACAAATTGAAACCAATAAAAAATGTGACATGCTGGAAAGAACTCAAACCAATGTTTAATCCGACCCCTAAAAGTAAAAGCGAACAATCTGCTTAAAATTCTTAAAAAAAAAATGTCATGTTTGATGCATTTGCACCAAAACTTATTAAGGTGGTCTTTAGCAGATGCATTGCCTCCACCATCAAAGATGAGTTTGGACAAGCGAGAGACTGTCTCGTTGGGAATATCGGGTAATGAAAAGTGTAAAGCATGTTCCAACACAATGATTTGGGGAGCCATGGGGAAATTGAATACATTTAAAATAAAGGCTCCTACATGGCCAACTTGTCAGTCAACCCTCCTTCTAGCGCCATTTGTTGACAGGCGAAAATGACCGTCCGTCAATTGGAAGAACAAGTCTGGTTCGGGGTTGTTTAAATAACCCAATACTTTTGGTATGACTCGCTTTGATGGGTTTAATGGCTCTGTTGGCCAATCTAACAGTCCTAAAATAAACAAAATAAAGAAAAAGAGCAAAATAACAAATAACTACTTAGTGTATATATGTACATACATATCTATATAAATACTTTGAAATAATATTTACAAAATAGATTGTGTTTATCTAATTAATGTGCAAGATATACAATTTATGAGTTTTAATCTGAACTCATGAAAATCAAATGAAAATATGACTCTTTCAGCAAAAGTAGATAAAGAAAGCAAATAAACTACTTTTTTGTTTTTTCTTTATTAATCTAAGTTTAAATTGAAAAAGATATAATGAAACAGGAGTATATGGTCGGTCAAAGCCAGACCATATATTAGAGTTTTGTAAATAAACTAACTAGTAACAGCAAAAGAAAAGAACTAACCTATTAATGCATCCAACGTCTGTATAATAGAGAGAATCCAGCCACCTTATCCGAGAAGTAAACTTGCAACGAACCTTAAGATTGTTCCGAATAAATGTGAAACATTATACTGAAAAATGAGTTTTAGTAACAGAACGTATAATAGAGATAGCCACAATGATCTTATGATTTACAAGTAATTACAGTGAAATAAATATCATTGTAAGAACTTTGCATTTTAAACATTCAACAGAAAATTAAAGATAAATCTCATAATTTGAATTGAATCGATGATCACCCTATATTGTATCTGAAACATCACATATGGACAACATTCAAAAATGAATTATCTCAACTCATAATATAGCATGAAGACAAAATCTATCACCACCTATTATCATGTCAAGATAAACAGAACTTAAACTAAGACATCATACACAATAAGCTAAAGCTGTAATATGCATTCTGCTCCATTGAAGTCTGTGGATTAATTGTCCATACTTCAGCCCCAGGCCCAGATGATTTGATTACAAAAATATGTAGTATTTAAAGAGTTTTGTAAACTAAACATCCTATCTTCTAAGATAGGAGTAGATCTCAAAAATATCTGAAACTTTACAAATATAGGAGGCCTAAAAACTCTCATAATCTACTATATCTTCCAAAATTTCTGAAAGTTTTTATCCAAATACAAAATAAGCATAAAGAGATAACAAATCAACTAAGTCCAGCATGCTCCATCCCATTATCTCAACATAGGATACATTCTGCCCTGAAAAAACGAAATGAGAGCAATGTTAGATAATTATTAATAACTAACTACTAATTTTTATTTAAAAATGTCTTGAAATCAAACTATTTTTTTAAAACAAAGATAAGCTACAGGTTTCTGTAGTTAATTAAAATAGTAAAAATGAAAATTAAAAAGAAACAAAATCTAATCTATTTTATTTTCAAAACAGAAGCAAATAAAAAAGCATAACAACTATCTGCTACTTCAGCCATTTGCCAAAAGATATCTAATAAATCCGAATTTATAATGGAACATAGTTACCAACTTAACGAGAACTCTACAGAGTTCTCTTTTTTTGGGGGGTCAGGTTTTTTACCCCATTTTTAAAAATGGTGCTATCGGTAGCACCCCCCTCCATTTTTAGGTGGTTTTTTAATATTTTAAATTTTCTGATACATAATGTTTCCACTTTTTTTTTTTAAATGCTTGTTTTTTTATTTATTTTCAATTTTTTAAATTATTTTTTTAAAATTTTGTTATCAACAATGCTTTTAGTCATTTTTCCATGCTTCTCTCAGTCTTAAAAATATTTTTTACCATTTACATTTTTGAAAATACAAATTTTAGTCTCCTTAATAATTTATGGTTCCATATTTTTTAAATATAGTGGAAAATATCATTTTTTAACACATTTTTAAAGTTTTCTTTAATAGATAGAAAATCATTGTAGTTAAATAACACTATTTTTAAACATTTAGCAAATAATATAATTGAATTTGTTTTTGATAAATTAAAA
>ML816801.1:22512-34141 GCA_009831015.1 Picea engelmannii
TCTGTCCTATCTTTCTCTCCCGCTTCCCCTCTCACATCTTGACATGTGTCTTCCACTCTCCTCTCCATGTCACCTCTGTCATGATGTCGCGTCCCCCTTAACAAATCACAAACCACTGTAGCCATACCTCTACCACCGCATCCTCTCCCGTGCCACATCGCCCCAACACTTTTGCAGCTCAGTGCCCACGTTCTGACACCCACGCTTTCCCAATCACCATTCTGCTGCCGCGTCCGTCCACATGGCCATCTCTCATCCATTATTCCATGTCGATCATGCCAATCACCTTGCCAGATCCACATCCACGAAGGCCTAGCCATCCCTACAAGCATCCAACTCAGCTCTCGATGGTAGAATGTAGAGGCCGCCACGACCTACAGGTACAGTGTTGACTTGGGCTTTCTCGATCCTGATGAAATAGGTTATTGAGGTTGGTGGTGGCGGTTGAGCATCGTTTCCACCATAAATGGAAATCTCGAGAAAGGACTGTCAACAAGTTGGCTCATCCGCAGGTCCATTCTGAAGCACGATTGCGTCTGACATAGCTTGCTTCTAACAGGGGATTGCATGCACAATTTGTCAGGAAGCATGCAGATGTAATGCCTTCAATGAGAAGACTCGAGCATGCTTCTGTGGTTTTTCTCTGAGTATATAGGAGTCATTATCATATTTTATCATGGTTGAGCTAGGCTCCCGATTGTAAAGTTTTTGATGAAGCTCTAGTTATGTATTTTGATTTGAGACTGTCAGATTAATAGAAGTCAGTTTCCTGTTTCTTTCCATCTCTTTGTAAAAATTGTTTGAAACACTTAGGTATGGAGGATCCAACCGAGGATTGTTATGCTGTCATGATGTAGGTTTGATCATGTCGGTATCGTGATCGATTTCATTCATTTCCTTGTGCATTTGTTTCCTTCTCACATTGAATGGATCAAGCATGGAGGATCCAGTAGAGCTGTTACAATCGCAGGATGATGGAGGTTTGATCATACTGCAGCTGTAACTGTGTCCCTTGTAGACATATTTCAATGTTTGAATTTGAGCTCAAGAATTCTCTTGAGCTTGGGTTTTCTTCTCTGAGCTGCTGGAAGGCCTGGTGCCTATCTTGTTCACCTCTCTCACTAAGTATTCCCTCTTCCCACATTTAAACTCATTTTCCTAACTGAAGTTAGTTGTGACTTTCACTTCCCTGTGCATTTCTGGCCTAGTTTTCTGAGTAAAAACAATATTATCTTGAGTCTGTGCCCATTTGACATATTTAAAATCATTCATCGTGACATATACAAACTAATGGGTACTAGGATTACCTTTGCTACAATCCAGAGGTGACTTCCGGTGCTAACAGAATTGGCGGAAGGCATGAAGAAGAAGTATGGTACCGACAGGGGGATGTGAGACATCATCATCAAGAGAATCAATGATGTCGCAACACAAATGGGCGCAAATATATTAGCCTGTAAGCTGCTAAGAAAATGCCGTAGGAAGGATGTTCTGACTGGGGTTGTTGTAGTTCTAGCTCAATGTGCCGAATGCACCACAGTGAGTTGGGCACCCTATCTCTTGAACTTGTTTCTAGATGACTACAAGGATGCGCAAGATCTAGGAACAAAGTTTCACTATTCATGGCTAATCATGTTAATATCCTTTATGGGATGGAGGGAACCGAGATATGTAACTTTCCCTACAAAACCCAAACCTAATCAGAGAGAAATATACTTATTGCTGAAATCCACATTGGATGCTAAGCACAAAAGGATGAACGGGTCCATATTTGAAGGATACTTATGCGACTTACAAGAGGCCATCAAAAACATGTGGAGGATCACACTAGAGGCTGTCGCGTAGTTTCAGGACATCACCAACTTCAAGGCCGCATGACATATGATGTGGATACAAGCACGGAAAGACCCCGATAAACAGTGACTGAAAATGCGCTACTATATCACAGCGGGCGACATCGACATGGTGATAAAATACTGGGAAGATGAATGGAAGATTCCAGTCCTCACTTAAGAATTTCTAGGAAGGACAGCGGAAGAAGAGGAAGGGCAGGGAGAAACATAACCTCTAGAAGTCCCAGTGCCCAAGAAATGGAGGACGAGCCAGAAAAAAACAACACAGACAAACGAAGGGGCAACTAAGACAGGGACACAAAAGGGAAAAAAAAACACTACATTGCTGACTCAAGTGCAATAGAAAAAGGCTAAGGAAACACAGGGGACTGCCCCAAGTTCCAACTCACAGGAACCAGGTGGGAATAATAGGTCAGCCACGCATATAGGAGGAGTGCGCAAGAAGATGAAGGCGCAAAGACCACCTCTAGACTACACGATCACAAATGATGATGGGGAAATGATAGCCCGAATGGTCCAAGATTGTCTATCTAAGGATTTTGGCCATGCTGCGCACCACAGGGACAAGATTCAAGAGGAGCTGGAAGACATGCGACAGTTCCTCAAGAAGATCGGGGAAGTACACACAGTAGACAACAACATGAGAACAGGGCCATCAACACCACAGACAGAGGAAAGAGTGGAAAAAGAAGAACGATATCTAGTCCATCCAATACTACAGATGAACACAACATTCCACATTACACCCAATATGCTTCACATGGATGATATCATGGGGTAGACACCCCTTACATACTTAGCTCAAATCCAATTGGTATTGCCACAGATACCATCCAGGGATCTACATAAGTTGCAGGTTAGCGTAAACCACGAGGTATAGTCTCACGCATGCAAGGACTTAGACGAATTGCAGCAAGCAATAGAGAAGTGGGATGCACTGGAAATAATATACAAACATGCTAAGTTGGATACCCAAGAGGAGAGGGAGTGAGCGAACGGACTGGAACGAAAAGTGTTTGGAACTTATGAGAAGATTACAGAAACCGCGCAGAGGGAGGAACTTACAGTAGCAGAAAAGATTGATCAGATTGCGTGGGAAATCGATCAATATCAGAAGGAGATCGAGAATATCCGTGAGAATATCACACCAACCACTCCACCAACAGTGAAGGAACAAAGGAAGTAGGAAGCAACAAAGCAACTGTAGGAGATAGAACAATAGGTCAGTACATCAATCGACTTGTTTGATAAAGCAACAAAACTTTGGACAAAGTTAGAGGAGGATCAACAGGTCCAAAGGTTGGACAAGGAAGAAGAAAGGATCAACGTAGCTATCCAAAACCTCAAGCAGAGGAAAAATACAATGACCATCACAGAGCGCGTCAAAGGGGTGCAGGACATGAAGAAATTGCAGGCCAAACTCACCACTGCGCAAACACAGAAACATGAGTGTCAGGCTCAAATGGAACTGCTTCAAGAGTGGGTAGCCGAAATCATTGCATAAGCAGAGGAAGCTAAGACACAGATAGCACAGACCCAAGCAGAGTGCACATGAATGACCAGTGACAAATTTTTAGTTCAGGTAGTAGAGACAATCAAGGAGAAGACCACGTAGGTGCAGACACAGGCATCAGAGCTCAAGTAAAATTTCTAGGAGATCATCAAGGAGATAGAGGAAGAACAAAAAGGTTAGGTGGCTCGGGACGATCCACATGTTAGTGTTGGGGGCCTGTTGGACGCAGGCCAAAGCGGAAAATCAAGGCGATTTTGGGAAAGAAAGAATGCACAAGGAAAGCAACAACTGGAAGGAAGAACAAAACACGTGCATGTAGGGAAGATCTAACGACATTAGGATTAGGGTTTTGGTAATGTATTGTAACAACTGAAGAGCTAGAAACATATAAATATAGATACCGAGGTATCATAGGGGGTTCATGAGTATTATCAAGTGTTAGCTAGTTATCTATGAGTGGTCACGATATGTAATATTTTGCTGTATGACCTATTTTTGTAAGATGTTGATTTAGAGAGGATAGAGGAGGGTAGATATTGAGGGTTAGATTGCAGGCTGAGGAGCCTGGTGCGATTTAATCCACCTCATATAGATATTTCCCAACTTGAAGGGTTGTAAGCGCGCGACGCTGCACTGACATAACGACTATAATAAAAGAGCTAAGATCCAAATCTTTGTGGACGTATCCCAGGAGGGGGTGAACCACAGTAACATCCGTGTTATGAGATTGTATGCATGCATATCTTTATTGTCTTCAGTAGTTATTGTTATGAATGAGTTGCTATATTTCCTACTTAAGTAGATATTGCAATATTTGAAGGAACAAATGGTTATATTTCCTACATAATCATGAATGATAGTATATTGTGGTTGCAAGTTATAATAGTGGTTCAATACAAAGTTCTCATACGTCACACTCAATCCTAGGCTGTAAACACCTGAGTATTACAACCACCCATTAAAGCTATCTTGGGTGAGACTCCACAGTGCACTCTGTGAGCTGTGTTGCCTTCTGGTTTACCAGGAGGGCCGATAGTTTTAGAGGCTTTGTTGGAAACCCGAACAAAAATGAACCCTGGGTCAATACAAACTCAGATTGTATATAAGGAGAGTAAACTAACACCTCCTATGGACTCAGTTCCAATTTCCCCTACCTCTGTTATTTCTGCCATTGCTGCCCCTACTGAAAAAGCTCATCCTGTAGAAGAAGTTCATTAGTAATGAAGCTCTTAATAAACCATACATGACACTTTTCTTACATGAATAAAAAATTGGCTCAAAAATTCACACAAGATACATGCAAATCCATCCATAACAAACCATTCATTATTTGCCAAGTGAACAGGGCGTGATAGGGTTCATGGGAAATATGGAGGGAGTGTAATTAGTGAAAAGTGGTATAATGACAGGGGATTAAGACACAAATACTGTTCAACAATTAATCAAACAATTAATTGTGTAATAAAATATTAAAATATTAGTCACCAACCCTTGCTATGTCACTTTTACACAAACTTTTACTTTTAAATTTATTTCACTTAATAGGGATGCAATAAGTAAAATTGAGATTATGAGGGGAATGTAATGAGCGGAAAATGATAGAATGACATGGAATCAATATGGATACTGTTCAATTGAAAATAAATCAACACATGTAGTCAAAACCTATCTCTGCCCAGACTTTTAAAGTTCAATAGTGTTCCCTTTTCAAAAAATAATTCGAACTGGTACTTTCTTTGACAAATTTTCTTGCTCACTTCCAAATTATTTTATACAATAATCTATATGCCCAAAATTATTTAATCACAAAAACCATTGTATCCACATAATAATTATATGACAGTCATAACAAACAACATTGCAATCGCTATAAGACACCACAATATCCTTTAAGCCACGACCATAACATTAAATTCAATACTTAATCCCTTAAAACCAATAGTAACATGCATACAGTGTTGAAAATCAACTCATATCCATCATTTATTTAGTCATTGTTCAACGCAATTAATCTGGACGTTATAACTCTTATTCGGGCCTCAAACATTTCACACATAGGTGTCACTTTTATACAATCCGCATAATGATTGAACCCAAAAACAATCAATATCTTGAACACAAGCTTCAAATGAATGGGCAAGTATGAATTTCTTCCAGAATTAACAAACAAGAGACCAATTTACAAAATCGTGCCCAGGTACCTAGGAAAGCACCATGCTCCCATCAACCATCGAACTAGAGTAAATACAATTACGAAGTAATATTCAGGGTTTAATACAGCAAGTGGAAGAGACAACAGGCGATTTGACCAGAGAGCTTGGCATTTGAATGGCACAAACATCTCATTCTGTAGGTTCCCTATCAAAATTTACCGTAGAACAATAACATGCAATAATGCTCTCAACTGTAAGGATTTCAAAACAACAGACTGCAACTTCCAAAAAACAACACAAATAAAGCTAACCCCTTTAACAACACTGCAAAATGAGCGACCAAGTATAAACCCATGCCAAACCAAAAGGCATGAATAATGATTTCATCAACTTTTGGGTGGCTTTATCTTCATATTGTGTAATGTTTTCCAGGAAACTATGTCGGTGAGGGCATAGAAAGGTAGCTAACAACTCAGGGTTTTTCCAAGACAAGGCATGGAATACCCCAATCTTCCATCATAAAAAAAACTATAGAGTCAAACATGGTGTGGGAAAACTTAATCACAGAGACCAGTAATGCCAATCTGTAGGTAGGGTATTCACAAAACCCAGAGCTTTGGCAGACTATGATAACCAATTTCAATAGAGAAGCCAACCCAAATACAAATCCATGGTAGAGCAGGCTTCACTACATTTTTTATTCAACCAACCATGCAAAGGATTACACACAACAAGAAGACCATAACCATTTTCTTTTTTAAATGCCAACAGTCCAGAAAAACCACCATGAGAAACCAAGGACACAAACACCAATACATAGTAAAAAATATCATAACAGCTTGAGAATCACACAGACCACGAGAAACCAGAGCCAAAATTTGATTCAAAGGGTAGATTAACTATCATGGATGGAAAAGTAAGAAAACCCATACTTGGAAAAGCCTGCTCGAGGAAAAAAACAAGACTGTATACCTCCTTCACGATCGAGCAAGGCGGAGCAAAAAAAACTACCAGAGCCAAAACAATGCAAGAATGACTAGGGTGATGGGATCGATGGGAGTTCGAGTGATGTGCAATAAATGCATGAAACTTCTTCCTTCCAACTTCATTGAATTCTTAGTACGAGCCAAGAGCATTCACCATAGCACTACACCATTAATCAACCAAAATAATATTTTCCATATCACTTTTGCAAATTGTGCACCCCTTGGTAATATTAAACTTCTTCAAATGACCACTTGCTAGGAACACAACCCAACATGAAACTCACACAATGCACATGACCATAGTATCAAGGGTTGAGATCACCCAAATTCTTGCCATGAATAATACAATATCAAAACCAAAATTGAATTATAATTCTTTTATCCAAAAGGGAAGCATTATTATCCTCTATGAGAGATCATCCAAACCATTTAATTCCACGTTTTAATAATCTAACCAACACATATTACCATGATCTGGAACACATGAGCTGTAGTAGACTGTGTTGCTATCATCACATAAGAAAACAAAATATAAGCGCTGCTTATCCACCATAGTGCTATAAGTATAACAAGGGGGTCCCACCTACTATTTTATTATTAATATAAATAAATAATAAAGCTTGACAATCATTTGCGAGCATAGCATTCATCGTTGCGTTTTTAAGCATAAAAAAACTGGCGACTCCACATGGAAATCTATTTCCAACAGATTAAGAACTTAGAATGTCCGATTTTGCATACTAGGTGAATCTTAGATCAGAGAATTATTTACCAGAATGATTGTGTAATAGGGGGAGTGAGCCGGTTTAAGGGAAAATATGATCCAGGACTTTGGTAATAGCTCATGAAAAGTGTTACGTATGAGGGGTTTATTCCTGTATGAATAAAATTTGATTGGTCACAGTGAAAGAGTTTATTGTTTAAAGGAGAAAAACTTTTGGTGTGCTCTTTTTGAATCTTAGGGTGGAGGGAAGAAAGGGAAGACAAAAAGTAGGGACGAAAATCCAATTATCTATCTAACAACAGTACTAGAAGCAGAGAGAAATTTCAGTGATGTCTACAAGGGGGACATCATGACAGCTGTGTAACTTGATTGTTATTGATTAACAATACTTACAGAATAGCATCGTTGTGGCAAAACTGATCCAAAGTTTATTTCTGAAAAGACAAAAAAATCAAATAAAAGAAAAACAACATAAATGAAACAATAGAAAATTAAAAACAACAAGCAAAATCAAAACAATGAAACATAAAACTAACATACAAAAGTAACTTTCATGCAGCGTTTTAACCTTCAAACTGGTTCCAAATAATGTTTCAAGTGGGAACCGTTGGTACTATAGGAAAATAATCACTCTTCTAAGTCCTTTAGAAGAAAAGAATTTGCGCCTAGGACAAAAGTGATTTTAAAAGGACCCAACCATAATTTTTGAAACTTCAAATGTCTTGCTCTATTAGCATGGGTTGAATCCCAAAGCAAGACTTTCTCATTTACCTTAAATATGACAACTTTTACGCTTTTGTTGAAAAATTTCTTTATGGTTTGCTGTCTTCTCTTTATGTTCTCCAAGGCAACATCTTTTGTTCCTCTAAAGATAACAATGCATTTATCCTTTGAGAGAGATTAGAATAATTTAATTCTTATATCTGTAGCATCAGCCATAGAGAAGAAAGTTCCAGCTCGGTAAGAAAAATAGATTCTTGACCATAAACAAGCTAAAAGGGAGTGCAACCTGTGCTTACCTTGGTAATAGTGTGATCTGCCCAAAGGGTGTAAGTAAGGAGGGTGTGCCATTGACGAGGCTTATCTTCAATGAGCCTGTTGATGATCCTAACCATATTTTTATTAGTAGACTCGACTTTTCCATTTCCTTGAGGGAAATAAGCAGACGAGGTGAAATGTTTGATGCCCAACTTATCTAGAAACTAAGTTAGCTTAGCAAAAATGAAAGCGGGACCGTTGTCGTAATAAATTCTAAAGGAATGCCAAATTTGGAGAAAATATTAATTTCAAGGAAAGAAATAACCTGTTCATCATGTGAGTGTTTAAGTGGGACAATTTCAATCCATTTAGTGAAATAATCTGTGGTTATCAAGGTAAAAGCCTGCCCTAATGAAGATGGAGGATTAATAGGACCGATAAAGTCCAGACCCCATTTTGAAAAAGGAAAATCAGGGAGGATAGGTTGCAAAGGCATGGCAGAAAGATGTTCTTTCCCAGTGAATTTTTGGCACTTGTCACAAGATTTTGAAAAGTTATAAGAATCTCAAAAAATTGAAGGCCGATAATATGCTTTTTTGATGATTTTAAAAGTAGTATTTTTAGCAGAAAAGTGGTCACCGACGTGAATAACATAATATGAAGATCCATGAGTTTCTTGTAACAATTTTTATGCTTCCTCATTATTCACACATCGAAGTAATATACCATCGACAGATCTCTTGAACAAGAAGTCTCCTAAAATGATATATCTGGAAGATTCAATTCAGAGCCTTCTCTTTTTATGAGTATCTAAATCATCTGGGCATTTCTGATATAGCAAGTAATACACCAGATTTTTATACCAGGGATGTTCAACTATGGGAAGGGTTTGACTCTCAATGTAAGATAGTGTTGATTATCTTGTTCGTCAATTTCTTCACTTGATTCAATATGTTGAGCCAAGTGAAGGGATAAGTCTCTTCCCTTAATTGTTTTCGAAGTCATGATGGTTAAATCACGCTCCTAGATATTGACAATCCAATGTGCAAGCTTCCCTGAAAGATAAGTCTGTGAGAGAAAAAACTTGACAGTAGGCAAAGAGACTTTTACCAGTGTGTGCTTGCCTAGGATAAAGTGGCAAAATTTCTCCACAACTTTAACAAGAGCAAAAGCATATTTTTCGATATAAAAATACTTGAATTCATCATCTGATAATATTTGACTCATGTAAGCTACTGGTTTTTCATTATTTTGGTCATCACATTCTACGAGAATAGAAGAAAATGCTTCATCCATGGAATTAGTATATATAATAAAATCTTTCTCAAATTCTGGCTTCGCCAAAACCGGTGCAGAATTGATTGCCTTCTTAATCCTTACAAAATCATTCTCGACGTCTTTAGTCCAAGAAAATAAGCGATCTTTCTTGAGAAGATTGTGAATTGGTTTGACCATTACAACAAAATCAAGAACAAATCTATGAACAAAGTTGATGATGCCCATAAAGGATTGCACCTCCTTTTTGGAAGGAGGGGCAGGAAGGTTCATAATGACAACGATCCTTTCAGGATCTATGCTTATTCTTGAATCAGAAACAATATGTCCAGGGAGATTTCCCTTGGTAACGTCGAAGATAGACTTAGAAGGATTTAAAGAAATGCCAAACTTTCTGCATCGTATGAGAACTTTTCTAAGATGACCAAAATGATCCATTCGGTTCTTTGAATATACATTCAAGTCATCAATATAAACCTGAATAATCCTACTGATCAAATCGTCAAAATCTATTTTCATAGATTTTTGGAAAGTGGCACCTGCATTAGATAAGCTAAAATTCATGCGTTCATAAGAAAATGTGCCCCAACGTGTAGTGAAAGTGGTTTTGTATTTGTCAGTCTTTTTTACCTTGATATGATTATAACCAGAAAAACAATCAAGTAAGTACATCATTTGTGACCCTGCAACTTGCTGCAAAATCATTTCCATATTAGGGAGAGGAAAATGGTCTTTTACGCTCGCTCTATTCAATGCACATAAATAAACGCACAATTGAATCTGACCAGTTGTCTTCCAAACATGAACCAAATTGGAAAACCACTCATAATACTTAACAGGAAAAATTATCCCAACTTTCAAGAGTTTTTCCAATTCCTTCCTAATAATAGCTTCAAGTGCAGGGTTAATGGGTATTTGTTTTTGCCTGACTGATTTTATAACTTCCTTGATATGAATGACATTTTGTATAAGAGAAGTATCAAAACCACGAAGATCCTCATACGACCAAGCAAAAACATCTTGAAATTCACGAAGTAGCTCAATGAATTTCATCTTTTCTTCATTAGTACATTGGGCACCTATCTTAACATTCTTTGGGGAATTGGGTGTTCCAATGTTCAAGGAAATGGTTTCACCCACTTTCCTTTTTGACTCCCTTTATTTATGGGTTTCTTTGTTGCCTACAACACTCGATGAAAATTAACTCTCTAGAGGAGTCAAGCCCTTTGGGATTTTGTTGTTTTCCATAGATGTAATTTCCTTGGGCTTAAATGTATCATTTTGTATGAAAGCACATATGCCTTCATCACTAGGGAAGACCTGCCATGAATCTACATTATCAGGGATATGGGGATGATATAAATATTGAAAAGTACAATTAGGTCTTTGTGGCAGAAGTTTTCGAGTAGGAGACGCTGCAAAAACAACTAACCTGTCGACCATTGAATTAAGTTCCTTTTTAACATGAGTGATGTTAAATGATAATAAGTTCGAGATAAGCATCCAAACAAATTGGGTGTAGCGTTTCATCAACTTGTTGATAAGAGAATATATTTTACGTACAAGGTTCACAACAATTTAAGAGTCCCCAAAAACAGTAAGGTGTCCACAACCTAAATTATAGGCATTTTCAATGCCTAGCAATAATGCTTCAAATTCGGCGACGTTGTTCGTGCAAGAAAATTCTAACCTATAGGAAAAGTTATGAATTTTACCTAAAGGTGAGTATAAGATAGTTCCAACTCCATTACCTTCGTTGGAGCATGAGCCATCAAAGTGCATGTGCCACATGCCATCTTCCAAATCAATTTTTTCCATGGTAGTGTCATCCTCATCCACAAAGATGGAGTACACTCCTAAATCCTCCTCGACATAGTTTACATTAGGCTGTGGAATGTTCTCTATATACGGTGAGATTCTTCCTTCCCTTAGGACTATGATATTCTTTCCATTCCTAGGAACAGATAAGTGTGTCCCATCTAGTGAAATATATCCACCTGTCAAGGCTTGCGAGTCTCTTCCTAAGAAGATAGAATATTTACTTACTGGCATATCAATTACCTAGATGTTAAGGGTTGTCCTTATTTTAGGATGTGCGCACAGAACCAAAGTCACATCTTTGATTTCTCCTATAGTCGATTGTTGTA
>ML816801.1:66969-86603 GCA_009831015.1 Picea engelmannii
CCTGTCAACCCACTGACTCAAGGAATGTACCCCCTTCACTTCTCTTAGTCCATCATGCTGTACCATTCTTTTTTCATGGCCCCAACATAGGTTGACCGAGACTATGAGACATGGTTCCAGAACTCTAGCTGCTCAAAATGGAGTCTCACATTCTTATATGCTGTTTTCTTGAAAATTGACAAAAAATTGTGGGTAGTCATCCCACATAGTTTCTTCGTGCTCCCATGTTGCATCTTCAGGATCATAGTAGGTCTATTGAACCTTTACTATCCCTATGGCCTTGTTCCTGAGCACTTTGACTTTCTGGTCTAGGATGCATATTGGTTCCACCTAGAAATCCCCTTCGTGTTCCACCTGGATCACAATTTAATCAATTATGTGGTTAGGGTTAGGCACATATTTATTTAATAATGACACATGAAATCCATTATGCACTCTCATGGATGTAGACAATGTTATCACATTGTATGCAACTAACCCTATCCTTCTAAGATTTCAAAAGGTCCACAATATCTTGCTATCAACTTTGGGAAACTTCCTAATCTTAGTGAACTTCTTTTCGCCTTCACTTTTAAAAACACATGTTTGTCCACTTTAAAATATTTGAAAAATCGGTTCTTGTTTGCATAACTTTTCTACCTATTTTGGGAAGCCTTTAAATTTTTCTTGTTCTTTATCATCCACTCTTCCATTTCCTTCAACAAATCTATCCAAATAACTACTATGTCTGCTAGATTATCCCAACTCACTGGGGTGTTACACTTTCTACCATACAATGCTTCAAACGGGCTCATTTTTAATGAGGCTTGATACCCATTATTGTAAGAAAATTCCACTAAATTAATATAATCCTCCCACTTTGATGGCTGGTCCATCACATACATCCTAAGCATGTCCTCAATTATTCTATTAGTAATCTCTTTTTTCCCACCCGACTTTGGGTGATACGCTGTACTGAGATTTAAATTTGTCCCAAATCATTCGAACAAACCTTTCCAAAAATCTGATGTAAAATTTGGATCTCTGTATAAAACTATTTCCTTAAGTACTCCATGCAGCATGACAACTTATTTCATGTAGATATCTGCAATATTTGTTTCCTTGTGTTGTCTTCACAAGAATAAAATGTGTTGCCTTAATTAATTTGTCCACCACTACCATGATGGAATCATGCTGCTTCACTATTCTGGGAAAATTTGTAAGAAAATCAATTGTAACTACTTCCCACTTTCATTTCGGAATGGTCAATGGCTACAACAACCCTGCTGGATTTCTATGTTTGGTCTTCACCTTCAGACACTCTAGACATTTGGCTATGTAATTAGCCACTTCTTTCTTCATTCCTAGAAAAAAATATTGGCTTCTTACATTTTCAATTGTCTTCTAGATATCTTTACTAAACCATTAGCAACGACCCCTTTTGGATATCTTCGTCAAAAGTTGGGGATTATAAACTCTTGTATCTAATATGTGCACCTAGTCAGGGGGAGTGCTTATTGAATATTTGGTAAATTTCCTAAATGCTTATAGATGACAGGGGGAGTATGTTCTGCAACAAGATCAGTGGAAGAATGTTTCTTCTTTGACATTGATGTCAAAGGGGGAGAAAGTAGTCGAGTTCGAAATGGCCGAATGTAGAGGAGTGTTGAGTCTGAATGCAAGTGTTGCTATCAATGCCAAAGAGGGAGATTGTTGGCAAATTCGGTGAACATGCAGCGTAAGGCAGCGTAAGCTTGTCATTTATGGAAAGTACAACATTGAAGATGATAGGAAAATAGAAGACAAGTTCAGAGAGGTGAATGATTGAAAGCAGTGAGTGCACGCAGTGAGAGCCGTTAGATTTGGTGCAGAGTCGCCGACAGTCGTCGAATCTGCGGAAGTTGCACGGAGGATAAGTTCCCATGAACAAGAGGAGAGGCTTCATCGGAGAATCGGGAATCGGAGTTTCACGAGTCTCGTGAACAATGACAACGAAAACCCTGAAATCGCGATATGTGATTTTGCGATGTAATCACAGCCGTTGGATAAGAAGGAATCTGGACCGTAGTTTACAACCCTTGTCGGAGAGAGGATCTAAGCCGTCAGATCTGTATAAGCTGCGAGAGAGATAAGCCATTGGAGAATCGGGGATCGGGACTTTGAAATTTCCAATTCACTCGACAACAAAAACCCCGAAATCGCGATATGCGATTTCGCGATTTGATCGCAGCCGTTAAAGAAAGCATGAGATATGGACCATTGATTTTCTTCATCGGAGTTTCGGGGATCGGGATTTCAATATGTCAAGAACACACTGCAACAAAAACTCTGAAATTGCGAAACGTGAAATTGCGATTCAATCGTAGCCGTTGAGCCAAGATTGCACCTGAACCGTTGATCCAACTCACGAAAGTAGACCACGTCAGCTAGGGACACATGCACAACCAGGGAATGACAGGTGTCAGGCAGATTCAACACTTCAGGCACATGTAAGTCACGAATCAGAGTGACAGGTGGCAGGATCTAACACATGTCAAACCATGTGTGACATCAGCAGAGGCATCGACGATCGGGACTTTGAAATGACAAAGTCACTTGACATCGAAAGTCTTGAAATCCTGGAGGGATCGGGACCATCCATCAGAGGGATAGGTGTCGAAGATCAAGGCACCGTCGGCATTTTTGTTCATCGGGAAATCAGGGATCCCGTTGACAAGAGTTTTGTGCAAGTCAGAATCGCGATCCGCGAAACCCCGATGAGTGGGGGCCAATTGTCAACCCAACAGAGCAGGAGGACGGATGCATAGTGAAGGCCAGTTGTCAGCATAATGGACCGTTGGTATTTGGACAATCGGGAATCTCGTGGTTGTATGCATGGAGGCACCATAAACCCCGTAGCCTTGATGGGGTAAGATTGTGGTCACGGAGTAATGGTCATGTGGACTCGGAGGGCTAAAGCTCGGGAAAGGAGCACATTGGGGATTGGAGAATCGGGGGTTTCGAGTAAATGTGCATCTCGACATTGAGAATGCCAAAATCGCGGTGAGTGAAATCCCGATGGGATCTGAACCGTTGGATCAAATATTGATCGGAGGGTTGTTGTTATTTCTTACATTAACGCTTCAGTTATGAATCCGTTAAGAGAAATAGACTGATCATGACAAATCGGTTAGTGTTTCAGTTGCCAAGACAGATGTCCTTGTATTACCTATTGGAAGAGGAAGTGGAATCGTCAAGGAAGCGTGTATAAAGGAAAATGAGTGAGACTGAATTCGTGTTGTCGTTTTGAAAGAAAAATGAGTAAACAATAAGAAAATGAAAACAAGCAGAGGCATAGCAAGAAAAGAAGAAAATGCATAGAGCGAGATGAAATGCAGAACATAAGAAGAGTAGAATGACAGACATAACAGAAGCAGAGTAGAATGATAGAAAAGGTGATGCAGAGAAGGCATGCTAAACAAACAAAAGAAGAAAAGAATTGCAGAACAATTTGTTGAAGATCAGATACAGAGGAAGATTGGTAAGACTTGATTTATCTAAGTAGTTGTATGTGTATTCATTATTTCATATTAAGGGAGGTTGGGAGGTGCTCGGGAGGATTGTTGTCCTCAGAGGTTCAAGTGGAAGCTTGAACACAGGAAGTTGTTGCTTCCATCTGGTTGTAACCAGAGAAACTAGGGTGGCAGGGTGGTGCTAGGGAGAACAAGTGTTCTCTGTTATACAGGTTGAAGCCTATGTAACTGGAAGTTGGTGCTTCCATCCAGTTGGTGCTGGAACATTCAGGAAGTTGGTGCTTCCATCCAGTTGGTTCTAGAATATTCAGGGAGTTGGTGCTTCCGTCTAGTGGGTGCTAGAGAAACGAGAGAGTTGGTGCTCTTAAACAAGTTGCAGCTTGTAAAACAGAGGTAGCAGCCTCACATTGAGTTGGTGCTTAATTGTAAATGATGTATAGAATTGAAAAAGACTGCCTATCATTTCGAAGAAGAAGAGGTTTTCTCCCTTTATGGGTTTCCTCGTGAAAATCTGTTTCTGTGTGTACTTTATGTGTGACTGATGGTCTTTACTTTTACTGTCCATATGTTGTATATTGTTGATGACCACATGAAGAGAGATTAATAATGTTTAATAAGTACTCAATTGTTTCAGCTCACGTACAACTGATTCACCCCCCCCCCCTCTCAGTTGTTTTAGTATTTCCAACACTTCTATGTTGGGATTTTTTCTCATGTAACTTTACCCTAAGAGTTTTTGGACAATTTAAAGAGAACCCAAATCATGGTATTTATAAAAAATTGAACAAGAAAGGTGGAAATTTAACTCACTGAAAAGACTACCCTTGTCGTAAATATGAATATTATTTCAAATACATGAATACGACAATACTAGACTACAATGCCTATGTTGAACACTTAAGTGGACCCTAATAACACTGGTAATACAAATAGAGGTCACGACTAGGGAAGAGGGAACTGAGGTGTCTAAGGTGGAGGATGTGATTCATCAACCCAAGGAGAAGAAATGGTAGAAAGGTAAAGATGGTCTATACATGTCAAAAGGGAGCGAGCAATTGAGAGTAAAGTACATTGTTACGACTAGGGAAGAGGGAACCAAGGTGTCTAAGGTGGAGGATGTGATTCATCAACCTAAGGAGAAGAAATGGTAGAAAGGCAAAGATGGTCTATACAATTCAAAAGGGAGCGAGTATTTAAGAGTAAAGTACATTGTTAAGTAACAAATACGAGAGTTGTTATTGATTCGTAACCCATCGATGGCTACAAAATTGTAAAGGCTAAGGCATGGATGCGAGTTTTGACAATGGGATAAGTGATGTTGTTGTTGTTGTCCATTATTGTTGTCGTCCATTACCTTGACTCATTCCATCCAAAAAAGGACAATTTTTTTAATTACCTTGACTCACTCCATCCAAAAAGGACAAATGGGACAAGCCATTATTCAAAGAAAATGATTACATATTGTCCGGATTAATGGTCAAAGGACATTGTGGCTAAGTGGACATTGCATGGGTTTCATTATGACATTAGTAATTTTTACAACTCCCAAGGTATCTTCACAACTCCTTAGTGCATTCACAACTCTCAATGAAATCTTACAACTCTCAAGGCATTGGTCAGAATGACATAGGCAGTTTGGGGATATTCTTCATGCACATGGGCCTCTCATGCCATTCCATGTCACAAATATTGGAGTGGTCAACTTGTTTGCTCATTTGGAGGCATGTTTCACATAGTTTGATGGATGACCTCCTTGGAGGATGCATTACATAGCCATTGGGGATTATATTTAGCACATATGGACCTTCTTGGACTTTTGTTGACTTGAGTATATGATTGAAATGATTTGAGAAGGAGGTTACACATTGGATACCTCACACATGACCATTGGAGCTTAATTTAGGGGATTCGTCCACTCTTGAGGGCTTCTAATCATTACTTGTTGGTATTTTTCACTTTCGGGGGCTACGTGACCACCTTGGAGGATAACTAAGAGGTTTTCATTGCCTACATTGAGGAGTTGGTTGTGGATCTATCCACTTGGAGGATTTTGGAGGCTACATGTTGCACCTTTGACTCATATTATTGCCTCTTTGATGGAGGCATCCCACTCTCTTGGGCCTATTTTGATTGGAGTATTGTACATGTGGCTTGACCACCTATTTATTTTACAAAAAATATTAGTTAGTTGGATGAAATAATTCTTCACTCCTCCCTAGGCTAAATATAAGGATTTCACATGAGATATTATTATTCTATTGTAAATGGAGTTGAGCTAGACTCTATATAAGGAGTATCCATTCCTCATTTGTAGTCATCATTGTATTTTTGGAGATTTCACTCCTTGGAGCTTAGCTGGCATATCTTTCTTTGAGCATATGGATGTATTAGGGTTCTCTCTTTATGGACGTTGGTGTCAATTCTTGAAGCTCTTCTATATTGGATTCTATTTGGTGCATAAATATTGACTGTGAATGTTCAAGTCTTTTACAAACTACCAATATCAATCCATTGAAGGGTAAAAATTACCACTTGGAAGGAAGACATTTTGGGGTAACTCCTCTCCTTCTTCCTTTGTTAGTTTGAGGTAACTCCTCTCCTCTATTTGATGATTTTATTTGTCTATAAATTTTAGGAGTTTAAGGATTATATGGTTAACCTCAATGTTAATCCTTAACCTCAATTCTAATCCTTAACCAAGGAGGTCATCCATCAAACTAGAAGCAAGGGTATTGAGTACGTCTATGAAGCTATAATTGATCTTGTTGGCGACGGTTTCTCCCATAAGGACCCATTCTTGTAGGGACATGGTATTCATTGTTAATATTGATTAGATTAGAGATTATTATTCCTCTTGGATTTTAGTCTCTTTATCATAATCTTTAGATGAAATAGACCAATTTTGAAAAGGGTCGTTGAAAAGGGGTAAACCAATTCCCATGGGATCATTAACTTGTAGCTTTCCTTCTAGCTCAAACAAGAGGTAAAATAATAGGGTATGAGGCTAGAATAAACTCTAACAATACATAACCTTCAATATGAAATAAATGAATTAGTAAAATATGTACCTCCTACAGGTTGGTTTCTTGGTACAAATTGTAAGTGTTTTGCGTTACAACTTTAATTAGTGTACGCCCTTACTTGAACATGTATCAACATACCAAGAATAACCCAAAGGATGGTAATGGATAAGGGTTCAAGATCATCATCTAATCCTTAACATAGTCATACAAACAAATCAATGATAATATTTTTCTCATTCATGTAGACAATTTCATTCGCCTGTTTCATCAAACAGTTCAGATGCAACCTTATATAATCAACAATTCAGATATTTAGGGTTGAGTTCCATCATACCAAATTTCCCCCATATGCCCAAAAATTAAACCTCTAACTACAATTATCATTATGTGTCAAGGGATGATGTTGGAAAGATGTTTCAAAAAGGAATACAGGAGATCAAAGCTTCATCAGGGCTGAAATTTCTAGCATCAACCATTACTAGCATGAAAGTTACCAATTTCTAGCATGAAAATTACCGATTTTGGAGGCATTGCTTGTGTCCTCTGTCGCTATTTGGCCAGTCTCCTCTTTCGATCGCACTATGGGATAGCTAGGGTATCCATCTCTTTCACTCGCACTAGTGTACGCAACTAGCTAGTGTATCCTCTAGTGTATCCATTGTCGCTAGGGCCGTCTCCTCTTACGCTTGCACTGTGGGCTAGCTAGGGTATATCTCGCGGCTCTGTTGCTCACAGTACTGTAGGCTAGGTGTGGGTTTGGTTTCATATGTTTTTTTTTGTTTTGTTATTTCATATTTTTTTTTGTTATTAAACAATATGATATATATTATATTAATTATAACAAAATTTAATATAAATATAAAAATTATAAATATAAATATAAAAATAATAAATATAAATTATATAAATTAAAATTAATATAAATTATATGTAGGTTGGGGTTTAGGAATTATATGGGTTATATGGGTTAGCGATTATCATTGAGGTTAAGGATTAGATGGTTTAGAGGTTAGGAGTTAATGGTTTTATAAGTTAGGGATTAGAATAATAGTGTTTATAGGGGTTGTGTTTCAAATTATAGAGTTCAATGGATATGGGTCATAGAGGTTATGGGTATTATAGGGGTTTTAAGGTAAGGACTTAAAAAAAATGGAATCCCCCCATTCTTCATTGATGTGTATGCTCAAGCACATGAATTTCGTCCATGCTTTTGGTTGCTTGCACCTATCATCTCCAACACTTCTACAAGGACTTCTAATAATGGACTTGGATACAAATTTCAAGACTTGTTGATTCATATTAAGGCATATTCATTGGCATAGTTATATATATACCTTGGATGATTCAACCCTACAACTTTAAGGGAGGTTCCTCCCTTCTCTCTTGTTTATTTCCCCTTGTCTCTTATGACTATGGAGTCCTTTTCTTGTCCTTCCTCCAGTGTTTTATTCCCTATCTCATTTGATCTTAGTATCAACCAAATATCCCCTCAACACATGTCCAAAATCTCTCACCTCATTCAAATGAATGTCATTAACATGACTCCTAGTAGTTGTCTAAGCAATCATAACAAAATTCCTACCAAGCCTTATAACATAGGTATCCTTCCCCTTATTACTACATTATCCAAGTTAACCATGGAGGATACTCACCACTTCCTTCCATCATGGCACATATCCCTTATACCCCTAGCCAAGGGTATCATACAAATACACCCTCTTCTTGAAAACAATTAAACATGCAACCTTCCACCTCATGTAGGATGTGTGATGAATGTTGCAAGATTGGTTGTTGTCATTGATGTCAACCCTAGTCATTGGTTTTGGACTGCAATATTGATGAAGGTATTTTGATATGAAGGAAAATGCACATGCAGATACAACACCCATGGATGGATAATATACATCATTTTGTTTCCAGTGGTATGTGGCATGTCACATGGATCCTCATGGTTGAGGAGAAATTATTTTTTGAAGATGACAAAGTGAATTGAAGAAGGAAGTACAGGTTGGCCCTGCAGATAATTAAAGAAAATAATTACAAAATAAGAAAGTGTCAGGTCAGCCCTAATGTTAAAAGGAAGTGACATAAATGGTATAAATACATATCATTATACATTCATTTTATACACAAGTCGAATTTAAGAGGTAATCAGAAGTAAAAAAGGTTGGATTTCAAGGGAGGATGAAGTGTTTTGGTGATGTGTTCTAAGGTATGTTATTTACAGGTCATCTTACCATTTTTGCTATAAATTGTTTTATAGAATGGTTCAAATTGTGAAATTGAAATGGTATTGAGAAGACATATCAAGGCACATGTGGTAAAAAAATTAGCTCTTTAATCACTATAATGTTGGAGATACACTCTGTGGAAGATAGGGTTTTTGACTATTCCTAAAGCTAGTCAATAAACAGGTGTTCCGAGTAACACAGTCATATATTCTTCATAGAGAATCCAAATGAAGTGAAACCAATTTAATTGGAAATATTACGGACTTTATTTTCTTATGTGTGAGTTTATGAATCTGATGTTAAATATTGAGCGCGAGGCATTTTGTACAAGTTCTCTCTCCTGAATAAACCAGAATTGAATAAAGTCTACCATTCTCTCTATAACTTATTTTTGGGGAGGATTCAAGGAGTGAAACTTGGAGGCATTTCAGAGAATACATTGAGTAATATTATATATAGGATCATAGTATTCCAAAAATTGAATAATTACATAAGTTGAAGAATTCTCAGGAAGCATTATCATGCTCTATGTGACGGTTGGTTGATGGTGATGATTTAATGTAAAGTTTTATTATCTCTCATATAATCTTGGGTGGAAGGAAGGGGAAAGGATGGAGAGGTCAAATCTCTATTAATATTGGAGGATTGTATCTTCCTCTTGGAGGATTATCCCTCCATTTATATTTGGAAGCTGTAGCTACCTTTGGAAGTCATTACTTCCCTTGAACAATAACTATTGATTATTTCTCATATATTGTGCATGGTGTATTGTGGTGTATTGGTGTAACTTTTATACTATTGCTCATTTTTCATTGGATATAATTGAATGGTTTAAGTATAAGTTTAAATTTTTTCTAAAATGTACTTGATACTGATTCACCACCCGCTCAGTATCAACAATTGGTATCAGAGCGGGTTACCTTCAGTACAATTTAACCACTGGAAGGAAGATCCTAAGTAGAAATAGAAGACAACATTCCAAATGGGATTCCACCATTTGATGGAATAAATTTTGAATATTGGAGTAATAGAATGGAAACTTACTTGAAATATCTTGGGGTAGATGTTTGGTTCTCAGTTGCTTTAGGATACAATGATTTGAAGAAACCAAAGACTACAACTCAGAAGGAAGAAAAAAGGAACAACAAATTGGCAATAGATACCTTCTTGGATGGATTGACAGATTCAGTGAAATACAAGGTGGGATCATGTGCATCATCAAAAGAGCTTTGGGAAAATATACAAGACCTTTATGCAATGGAAGAAGCAAAATAAGAGGAAGAAGTTGAAGCAAATTACAACATCTCATATTTCAAAGAAGTAAATAGAGGTCAGTTCTTTTGCTTTAATTGTGAAGGAGTAGGACATGTTGAATTTGAATGTCCTCATCCAAGGATTGAAAGAGATGAAACTCAAGAAGAAAAGTCCAATGAAGAAGAAGAAAATCATGAAGAAGAAACTAAACAACAAGAAGATGAGAATCTTAAAAAATTGAAGCATGTTGAGATTGAAAATAGAAAGCTCAAAGACACGTATAGAAAACTAAGAAGTGAATTGGGTAGTTTTGAAAAGAAATATGTAATCTTGAAGAAACAATTATAAGACTTTAAAAAGCTAAGAGAAGAAACCATTTCCTTGAAAACTCTACTCGAAGAAGAAAGAAGAATAGGAGAAGCAAGGAATGTCCAAATGATGAAGAAAGAAGAAGATTTGAGAAATCTGAACAAGAAGTTGTCTCATTGAGGAAAAGATTAAGAAAAACTCAAGTGACAAAAGAATTAACACATATTGGATGCATGGATTAAATGACATACAAAGAATATGCAAATACCAACAAGAAGGTTGAATAAAGAGCTACACAGACAATTGATGAGAAGTGGACTAGGATACGAGAAAGAAGGAATGATTACAAAAGAGATGAATATCCAAGAATACCTCCTACCTTCAGGAATCAAAGAAGCTTCAATCAGTATGAAGGAAACTACATAAGAGTATATCATGAACCCATATGGACTACATCACAAAGAAGGTCACTTACTCCAAGGTATCAAAATTTCTTTCTTGGTCATTGTTATACTTGCAAAATTTTTGGACATAAGGTGTAAATAGAAGATATGAAAATAATCGTGGATTTGTCAAAAAAAGTTATAATTCATTTTCCCCATTGATGGACAAAAATATTGTATGCTACAAATGTAATTATCTTGGTCACAAAGCATGAGATTGCAGATATATGAAGGAAGATGTCCCTATGCCAACCACAGTATAGAGAAGGAAAGAGTCTCCAAACAATGAAGATTTTTGAATAGAATTGACTACTAAAGAATGTAAATAAGAGGATGAATGGTACATAGACAGTGGATGTACTTCACACATGACCGAGGATCAAGACAAATTCATCATCTTGAAGAAAAAGGGTGGCAATGTTGCATTTGGAGGTGACTCATATGAAAAAATACTTAGAGAAGGTGTAGTAGAGCTTGGAAGAAAAAATGTAAAAGAAAAGAATGTCCTATTTGTTGAAGACTTGAAGCATAATCTACTAAGTGTTAGTAAAATGTGTGATTAAGGATACACTCTTACGTTTGACTCCCGAAAATGTAAAATCGGATAAAATAACTCGGGAATATTGGTTGGAACTGCAACAAGAATACTGAACAACATATACATCTTGGACATGAAGAAGAGAGAGAATACATAAGCCACACAAAAGGATTCCAATGAATAAAAGGTCCCAAAGACCAAAAACAAGGATGAAGTATTATTGAGTGCCACATGTTCAAGGGGAGAAACCCCAAAGAAGAAGGTCACCTTATGCCATTGAACTCAGCGGGAGAAGCCATACCCTTTGCCATTGATGTCAAAGGAGGAGAGAAATTGAGATTATTATGATAGGGGGAGAGTGAGTGTTTCCATCAATGAAAAAGGGGAATATTGTTGGAAGATTGGTTGTTGTCATTGATGTCAACCCTAGTCATTGGTTTTGGACCGATATATTGATGAAGGTATTTGGACATGAAGGATAATCCACATGAATATAGAACACCTATGGTATGTGGCACATCATGTGGATCCTCATGGTTGAGGAGAAATGAATTTTTGAAGATGACAAAGTGAATTGAAGAAGGAAGTACATGTCGGCCTTGAAGATAATTAAAGAAAACAATTACAAAATAAGAAAGTGTCAAATCGGCCCTAATGTTAAAAGGAAGTGACATAAATGGTATAAATACATATCATTATACATTCATTTTATACACAAGTCGAATTTCATAGGTAACCATAAGTAAATAAGGTTGGATTTCAAGGGAGGATGAAGTCTTTTGGTGATGTGTTCTAAGGTATGTTATTTACAGGTCATCTTACCATTTCCGCTATAACATTTTTTATAGAAATATTCATATGGTGAAATTGAAATGGTATTGAGAAGACATATCAAGGTACTTGTGGTAAAAAAATCATATCTTTATTCTCTATAATGTTGGAGATACACTTTGTGGAAGATTGGGTTTTTGACTATCCTGAAGCTAGTCAATAAACAGGTTTTCCAAGTAAAACAATCATAAATTATTCATAGAGAATCAAAATGAAGTGAGAACAATTTTATTTGAAATAGTACGGACTGTATTTTCTTGTGAGGGAGTTTTGAATATGATGTTAAATATTGAGCGTGGGGCATTATGTAGAAGTTCGCTCTCCTAAATAAACCATAATTGAATAAAGTCTACCATTCTCTCTATAACTTCTTTTTGGGGAGGATTGAAGGAGTGAAACTTGGAGGGGTTTTAGAGAATACATTGAGTAATATTATCTACATGATCAGATTATTCCAACAATTGAAGAATTACATAAGTGGAAGAAGTCTTAGGAAGCATTATCAGGTTCTATGTGATGGTTGGTTGATGGTGATGATTTAATGCAAAGTTTTATTATCTCTCATATATTATTGGGTGGAAGGAAGGGGAAAGTATGGATATTTTAAACCTCTATCGATATTGGAGGATTGTATCATCCTCTTGGAGTTTTATCCCTCCCTTTATATTTGGAAGTTGTAGCTACCTTTGGAAGTCATTACTTCCCTTGAACAATAACTATTGGTTATTTCTCATATATTGTGCATGGTGTATTGTGGTGTATTGATGTAACTCTTATACTATTGTTCATTTCTCATTGGATATAATTGAATGGTTGAATTATAAGTTGAAAAAATCTCTAAATTGTACTTGATACTGATTCACCCTCCTCTCAGTATCAACAAGTGGTATTAGAGTGGGTTACCTTCAGTACAATTTAACCACTGGAAGGAAGATCCTCAGAAGGAATGGAAGACAACATTCCAAATGGGATTCCACCATTTGATGGAAGAAATTTTGAATATTGGAGTAATAGAATGGAAACTTACCTAAAATATCTTGGGGTAGATGTTTGGTTCTCAGTCGCTTCAAGATACAATAATTTGAAGAAACCAAAGACTGCAGCTCAGAAGGAAGAAAAAAGGAACAACAAATTGGCAATAGATACCATCCTATATGGATTGAAAGATTCATTGAAATCCAAGGTGGGATCATGTGCATCATCAAAAGAGCTCTGGGACAAGCTACAAGACCTTAACGCAAGGGAAGAAGAAGAAGAAGAAGAAGAAGTTGACGAAAATTACAACATCTTAGATATCAAAGAAGAAAATAGAGGTCAGTTCTTTTTCTTTAATTGTGAAGAAGTAGGACATGTTGAATTTTAATGTCCTCATTCAAGGATTGAAAGAGATGACACTAAAGGAGAAAATTCCAATGAAGAATAAGAAAATCATGAAGAAGAAATTATTCAACAAGAAGATGAGACTCTTAAAAAATTGAAGCATGTTGAGATTGAAAATAGAAAGCTCAAAGACATGCATAGAAAACTAAGAGGTGAATTGGGTAGTTGTGAAAAGACAGTTGTAAGCTTGAAGAAAAAATTAGAATACTTTGAGAAACTAAGAGAAGAAATCATTTCCTTGAAAACTCTACTCGAAGAAGAAAGAAGAATATGAGAAGTAAGGAATGTCCAAATGATGAAGAAAGAAGAATATTGTGAGAAACTTGAACAAGAAGTTGTCTCATTGAGGAAGAGCTTAAGAAAATATCAAGTGATGAAAGACTTAACACATGTTGGATGCATGGGTGAAACGACATAAAAAGAAGATGCAAATACCAACAATAAGGTTGAAGAAAGAGCTACACATATAGTTGATGAGAAGTGGAGAAGGAAACAAGAAAGAAGGAATGATTACAAAATAGATGAATATCGAAGAATACCTCCTACCTTCAGGAATCAAAGAAGCCTTAATCGGTATGAAGGAAACTATAGAAGAGTAGATCATCAACCCAGATGGACTACATCACAAAGAAGGTCACTTACTCCAAGGTATCAAAATTTCTTTCTTGGTCATTGTTATACTTGAAAAAATTTTGGACATAAGGAAATTAATTAAAGAATCAATGAAAGGAACAACTACATAAGAAAAAGGAATGGTGTAAATAGAAGATATGGAAATAATCATGGATTTTTCAAAAGAAGTTATAATTCATTTTCCCCATTGATGGACAAAAATATTGTATGCTACAAATGTAATTATCTTGGTCACAAAGCACGAGATTGCAGATATATGAATGAAGATGTCCCTATGACAACCACAGTATGGAGAAGGAAAGAGATTCCAAACAATGAATATTGTCGAATAACATTGACCGCTGAAGAATGTAAAGAAGAAAATGAATGGTACATAGACAATGGATGTTCTTCACACATGACCGGGGATCAAGACAAATTCATCAAATTGAAGAGAAAGGGTGGCAATGTTGGATTTGGAGTTGACTCATATCCCAAATACTTGGAGAAGGTGTAGTATAGCTTGGAAGCAAAAATGTAAAAGAAAAGAATGTCCTATTGGTTGAAGACTTGAAGCATAATCTACTCAGTGTTAGTAAAATGTGTGATCAAGGATACACTCTTATGCTTGACTCCCGAAAATGTAAAATCAAAGAAAATAACTCAGGAAGATTGGTTGCAATTGAAACAAGAATACCGAACAACATATACTTCCTAGACATGAAGAAGAGAGAGAAGACAAAATCCACACAAAAGGATTCCAAGGAATAAAAAGTCCCAAAGACCAAAAGCAAGGATGAAGTATTATTGAGTGCCACATGTTCAATGGGAGCATCCCCAAAGAAGAAGGTCACCTTATGCCATTGAAGTCAGGGGGAGAAGCCCTACCCTTTTCCATTAATGTCAAAGGGGGAGGTAAATTGGGATCATGATGACAGGGGGTGTATGAGTGTTTCCATCAATGACAAAGGGTGATATTGTTGGAATATTGGTTGTTGTCATTGTGTCAACCCTAGTCATTGGTTTTTGACTCCAATATGGATGAAGGTATTTTGACATGAAGAAAATGCACATGCAGATACAACACCCATTGATGGATAGTATACATCATGTTGTTTCGGGTGGTATGTGGCATGTCATGTGGATCCTCATGGTTGAGGAGAAATGATTTTTTGAAGATGACAAAGTGAATTGAAGAAGGAAGTATAGGTCGACCCTGAAGATAATTAAAGAAAAGAATTACAAAATAATAAAGTGCTAGTTCAACCCTAATGGTAAAAGGAAGTGACATAAATGGTATAAATACATATAATTATACATTCATTTTATACACAAGCCGAATTTCATAGTTAATCAGAAGTAAATAAGGCCAGATTTCAAGGGAGGATGAAGTCTTTTCATAATGTGTTCTAAGGTATGTTATTTATAGGTCATCTTACCATTTTCACTATAACATGTTTCCTAGAATGATTCAGATGGTGAAATTGAAGTTTTATTGAGAAGACATATCAAGGTACCTGTGGTAAAAAATCCATATCTTTATTCGCTATAATTTTGGAGATACACTTTGTGTGCAAGTTTTAGAATCTGATGTTAAATATTGAGCACAGGGCATTATGTACAAGTTCACTCTCCTGAATAAACCATAATTGAATAAAGTCTACCATTCTCTCTATAACTTGTTTTTGGGGAGGATTCAAGGAGTGAAACTCGGAGGCGTTTTAGATAATACATTGAGTAATATTATCTACATGATCAGAGTATTCCAACAATTGAAGAATTACATAAGTTGAATAAGTATCAGGAAGCATTATCAGGCTCTATGTGAAGGTTATTTGATGGTGATGATTTAATGTAAAGTTTTATTATCTCTCATGTATTCTTGGGTGGAAGGAAGGAGAAAGGATGGAGATGTAAAACATCTCTTGATATTGGAGGATTCTCTCTTCCTCTTGGAGGTTTATCACTCCCTTTATATTTGGAATCTGTAGCTACCTTTGGAATTCATTACTTCGCTTGAAAAATAACTATTGATTATTTCTCATATATTGTGCATGGTGTATTGTGGTGTATTGTTGTAAGTCTTATACTATTGTTCATTTCTCATTGGATATAATTGAATTATTGAAGTAATAGTTGAAAAAAATTCTAAATTATACTTGATATGGATTCACCCCCCTCTAAGTATCAACAATTGGTATCAGAGCGAGTTACCTTCAGTACAGTTTAACCACTGTAAGAAAGATTCTCATAAGAAATGGAAGACAACATTCCAAATGGGATTCCACCATTTGATGGAAGAAATTTTGAATATTGGAGTAATATAATGGAAACTTACTTGAAATAACTTGGGGAAGATGTTTGGTTATCAGTTGTTTTTAGTATACAATTCTTTGAAGAAACCAAAGACTGTAGCTCAGAAGGATGAAAAAAGGAGCAAAAAATTGGCAATAGATACCATCCTGGATTGATTGACATGTTTAGTGAAATCCAAGGTGGGATCATGTGCATCATCAAAAGATATTTGGGACAAGTTAGAAGACCTTTATGCAAGGGAAGAAGCAGAAGAAGAAGAAGAAGTTGAAGAAAATCACAACAGCTCAGATTTCAAAGAAGCAAATATAGGTCATGTCATTTGATTTAATTGTGAAGGAGTAGGACATGTTGAATTTGAATGTCCTCATCCAAGGATTGAAAGAGATGACACTGAAGAATAAAATTCTAATGAATAAGAAGAAAATCATGAAGTAGAAATTATTCAACAAGAAGATGAGAATCTTAAAAAATTGAAGCATGTTGAGATTGAAAATAGAAAGATCAAAGACACGCATAGAAAATAAGAAGTGAATTGGGTAGTTGTGAAAAGACAATTGTAATCTTGAAGAAACAATTAGAAGAAACCATTTCCTTGAAAACTCTACTCGAAGAATAAAAATAATATGAGAAGTAAGGAATGTCCTAATGATGAAGAAAGAAGAAGATTGTGAGAAACTTGAACAAGAAGTTGTCTCATTGAGGAAGATCTTAAGAAACTCTCAAGTTCCAAAAGACTTAACACATGTTGGATGCATGGGTGAAACTACATACAAAGAATATGCAAATACCAACAACAAGGTTGAAGAAAGAGCTACACAGATAGTTGATGAGAAGTGGAGAAAGATACTAGAAGGAATGAATGATTACAAGAGAAATGAATATCCAAGAATACCTCCTACCTTCAGGAATCAAAGAAGCTTCAATTAGTATGAAGTAAACTACAAAAGAGTAGATCATGAACCTAGATGGACTACATCACAAAGAAGGTCACTTACTCCAAGGTATCAAAATTTCTTTCTTGGTCATTGTTATACTTGCAAAAATTTTGGACATAAGAAAATTAATTGCAGAATCAATGAAAGGAACAACTACACAAGAAACATGAATGGTGTAAATAGAAGATATGGAAATAATCATGGATTTGTCAAAATAAGTAATAATTCATTTTCCCCATTGATGGACAAAAATATTGTATGCTACAAATGTAATTATCTTCGTCACAAAGCACAATATTACAGATATATGAATGAAGATGTCCCTATGCCAACCATAGTATGGATAAGGAAAGAGATTGAAAACCATGAAGATTTTCGAATAGCATTGAACGATGACAGTGTAAAGAAGAAGATGAATGATACATAGATAGTGTATGTTCTTCACAGATGACTGGGGATCAAGACACATTCATCAACTTGAAGAGAAAGGGTGGCAATGTTGCATTTGGAGATGACTCATCTGCCAAAATACTTGGAGAAGGTGTAGTATAGCTTGGAAAAAAAATGTAAAAGAAAATAATGTCCCATTGGTTGAAGACTTCAAGCATAATCTACTCAGTGTTAGTAAAATGTGTGATCAAGGATACACTCTTATGTTTGACTCCCAAAAATGTAAAATCGGATAAAATAAATCAGGAATATTGGTTGCAACTGAAACAAAAAGACCAAAAAACATATACATCCTAGACATGAATAAGAGAGAGAAGACAGAAGTTGCACAAATGGATTCCAAGGAAGAAAAAGTCCCAAAGACCAAAAACAAGGATGAAGTATTATTGAGCGCCACATGTTCAGGGGGAGCATCCCCAAAGAAGAAGGTCACCTTATGCCATTAAACTCAGGGGAAGGTGCCCTACCCTTTTCCATTAATTTCAAAGGGGGAGATAAATTGGGATCATGATGAAAGGGGGAGCATGAGTGTTTCCATCAATGGAAAAGGGGGACATTGTTGGAAGATTGGTTGTTGTCATTGTGTCAACCCTAGTCATTGATTTTTGACCGCAATATTGATGAAGGTATTTGGACATGAAGGACAATGCAAATGAAAATAAAACACCCATGGATGGATAGTATACATCATGTTTTTTATGGTGGTATGTGGAATGTCACGTGGATCCTCATGGTCAAGGAGAAATGAATTTTTGAAGATGACAAAGTGAAATGAAGAAGGAAGTACAGGTTGACCCTGAAGATAATTAAAGAAAAGAATTACAAAATAAGAAAGTGCCAGGTCAGCCCTAATGTTAAAAGGAAGTGAAATAAATGGTATAAATACATATAATTATACATTCATTTTATACACAAGTCAAATTTCATAGGTAATCAGAAGTAAAGAAGGTCGGATTTCAAGGGAGGATGAAGTCTTTTGGTGATGTGTTCTAAGGTATGTTATTTACAGGTCATCTTACCATTTTCTCTATAACATTTTTTGTAGAATGATTCATATGATGAAATTGAAATTTTATTTAGAATACATATCAAGGTACCTATGGTAAAAAATTCATCTGTTTATTCGCTATAATTTTGGAGATACACTCTGTGGAAGATAGGGTTTTTTACTAGTCCTTAAGCTAGTCAATAAACAAGTGTTCCAGGTAAACCAGTCATAACTTATTCATAGAGAATAAAAATTAATTGAGACCAATTTAATTTGACACAATAAATATTGTAGTTTCTTGTGTGTGAGTTTCAGAATCTGATGTTAAATATTGAGCACGGGGCATTCTGTACAAGTTCACTCTCCTGAATAAACCAGAATTGAATAAAGTCTACCATTCTCTTTATAACTTGTTTTTGGGGAGGATTAAAGGAGTGAAACTTGGAGGATTTTCAGAGAATACATTGAGTAATATTATCTACATGATCAGAGTATTCCAAAAATTGAAGAATTACAGAAGTTGAAGAAGTCTCAGGAAACATTATCAGGCTCTATGTGAAGATTGGTTGATAGTGATGATTTAATGTAAATTTTTATTATCTCTCATATATTCTTGGGAGGAAGGAAGGGGAAAGGATGGAGAGGTCAACCATCTCTTGATATTAGAGTATTGTCTCTTCCTCTTGGAGTTTTATCCCTCCCCTTATATTTGGAAGTTGTAGCTACCTTTGGAAGTCATTACTTCCCTTGAACAATAACTATTGATTATTTCTCATATATTGTGCATGGTGTATTGTGGTGTATTGGTGTAACTCTTATACTATTGTTCATTT
>ML816801.1:95086-114093 GCA_009831015.1 Picea engelmannii
TGAAATCCATTATGCACTCTCATGGATGTAGACAATGTTATCACATTGTATGCAACTAACCCTATCCTTCTAAGATTTCAAAAGGTCCACAATATCTTGCTATCAACTTTGGGAAACTTCCTAATCTTAGTGAACTTCTTTTCACCTTCACTTTTTTTTTTAACTAGAACGGTTATGTTGCATTAATCGGCTTTCTGGCAAGCCTGAATCAGAGAGTTACATATCTGAAGAAGATTGGTGACCTCTAACAGTGCTGCCAACCTTCTTGTGAATGTCTTGGGAAACCAATCCCATTTGCTTCTTGAACTAATTCGAGAAAATGACAAAAATTGCATACATGAGTAAATTCTCACAAATTGTGAGCATAGTAGAAGACAGAAGCAAAGAATTAAACCGAGGGGGATGAAAATTTCCCCTTAATGTAAGGGTCCAGCTTTTTCTGAGAACCTAAAGATATGTTGGAGGCCGCCTCCTTTTCTCTGCGCGCTTTATTGGTCTTTCGCCCTCGGGTAAGGGGTGGAGACAGAGCTGAATTCTCTTCCGGTTCAGAGGTTTCCACAAAGACTGAAACAACCAGGCCTGCAGAGGCAGAAGGTTCTGAAACTGAAGCTCGAGTTTCTTTTGTTGCCATTGTTTCTGGGGGGGTGGAATCCAGAGGGATTTCGTCTGCTGGAGGATCTTCGTTAACTGTTGTTGCTTCTGGATCCAGGGCTTCATCCTCCTTCAGCGCATCAAAGCTGTTTTTAGTTTCTAGAGTTGCCTCTGTCGTGTGGGTGGCCTTTAGGGCCTGGGCTAACGGATCCTTTCACCTTGGATGCCTTCGTCGGTTAGTTATTGGCTGAAAATCATCTTCTTTGACTGGTCCCGGCTGCTCAGAGGTTTTGGGACAACTTTTTGCGAAATGACCGTAAGCATGGCACCGGGGGCACTTAAAAGAAATATGCTCGTAGTCCAGCTCTTGGATATGGCACCATTCCCCCAGGGAGAGCTTAATGGCGTCTGGAAGACCTTTTTCTAGATTAACCTCAACACAAATACGAGCGCAGGTAAACTGTTCCCCCTTCGGCTCCGCCTTGTCCAGGAAACGCCCAAGCTTATTTCCTATGTCCTCAAGAGAGCTTATCCCCCAGAGATGCAATGGAAGGTGAGGTAGCCTAACCCAAACAGGGGCTGCTGTGATCTCGGCTCCGGGGTTAAAGTCAAGAGTCCAGGGGGCTAAGAACAGCCCTTTCGACCCCATGAAATAGGGACCAGATCTGAAAACTAAATCACGGTCCTCTTTCCTCGTGAAGATGAAGACAAAAAAACCCCTGCCTACTGCATACAGAGTAACGTTTCCCTGTATCAACATCTTCCAACGATCATCCATCCATGCCTCCACTGTTTTGGGGCTTGGCCATAACCCCGTAAACTTTCCGATGAGGGCATTTTCTGCTAGAAGAAGGGAAAGCTTTCATGGGTCCTCTGGATCTAGCTCCAGAGAAGGGATCTCCTCCATCTTCTTAACAAACTTAGACGAGAGAGAAGGCTTGGATTTAGGTCCTGTTGAGCGGACTAACGTTTTGAAAGCTTCCAAAGGGGATTTTTCCTTTTCGGCGATCGGGACTGGGGCCATCATAGTAGGCGGCGACCACCAGCAAGCAAGGGATGGAGCAAGTCGCAGAGGCCACTTCTCCAAAACGCAAGCCAAACAAATCCATAGGTGAGAGGGATCTGCGGCCCTGAAATCCCCTAGACGCTGCTCCAGTAGACGCGCCCTTGCAATTAAAACCAAAGCGCATGCAATCTCAGGCGAGAGGGACGCACTGATACGCCGATCCTTGGCCCTGCATTCATCCCTGGTCGCTGCTGCAGTCGATGCGTCCCTGCAAACAAAACCAGTTCGGAGGCGGCTAGGGTTTAGGCCCTAGCTGCGTTGCTTCCAGCTCTCTCCATCGCGTTTTTTCGCCTTCACTTTTAAAAACACATGTTTGTCCACTTTAAAATATTTGAAAAATCGGTTCTTGTCTACATAACGTTTCTACCTATTTTGGGAAGCCTTTAAATTTTTCTTGTTCTTTATCATCTGCTCTTCCATTTCCTTCAACAAATATATCCAAATAACTACTATGTCTGCTGGATTATCCCAACTCACTAGGGTGTTACACTTTCTACCATACAATGCTTCAAACAGGCTCATTTTTAATGAGGCTTGATACCCATTATTGTAAGAAAATTCCACTAAATTAATATAATCCTCCCACTTTGATGGCTGGTCCATCACATACATCCTAAGAATGTCCTCAATTATTCTATTATTAATCTCTTTTTTCCCACCCGACTTTGGGTGATACGCTGTACTGAGATTTAAATTTGTCCCAAATCATTCGAACAAACCTTTCCAAAAATCCGATGTAAAATTTGGATCTCTGTATAAAACTATTTCCTTAAGTACTCCATGCAGCATGGCAACTTCTTTCATGTAGATATCTGCAATATTTGTTGCCTTGTGTTGTCTTCACAAGAATAAAATGTGTTGCCTTAATTAATTTGTCCACCACTACCATGATGGAATCATGCTGCTTCACTATTCTGGGAAAATTTGTAATAAAATCAATTGTAACTACTTCCCACTTTCATTTCGGAATGGGCAAATGCTACAACAACCCTGCTAGATTTCTATGTTTGGTCTTCACCTTCAGACACTCTAGACATTTGGCTATGTAATTAGCCACTTCTTTCTTCATTCCTAGAAAAAAATATTGGCTTCTTACATTTTCAATTGTCTTCTAATATCTTGGGTGCCCAACATATGACACATTATACATTTATTTCCCTCATCACTATATTTTTCAGCTCATTGGAATTTGACACATATACTTTTCCTTTGTACATGAGAATTCCATATTCCTGCAGTTCATAATCTTTATTTTTGCTGCAAATTATCTTTCTATAATGTTTCTTTTATTTTCAAATAGTGCCGATCTAAATTTGTTGTTTCAATAATTTTATCTTTCAGATTAGTCCTGTATGTATTAGTGAATCCAATATGCATTTAATGAACTCTCTTGTTGAGTGCATCGACCACTTGATTTTCTTTGCCTTTGATGCACTTAATTTCAAAGTCATATTCAAACAAAAATTCAATCCATCTAGTTTGTCTAACATTTAATGTTGGTTGGCCAAACAAATGATTCAGACCACAATGGTCTATCCTTAACTCAAATTTCCTCCTCATGAGGTAATGTATCCACATCTTTAATTCATGTACAATTCCTGCTAATTCCAAGTTATGTGTAGCATAATTCCTCTCATGCTCTTTTAATTTTCGGAACTCATAGAATACCACATGATCTTTTTGTGTGAAGACTCCACCGAGCCCTTCCTTGCATGAATTTGTGCACACAACAAAGTTTTCATATGGATTTGCAATCTTCAATATTGGCGCATTGGTCAATATGTATTTTAGTTGCTGAAATATTTCTCCACACTTGGAAGTCCATTCAAATTTCACTCCCTTCTTTTGCAAAGAAGTGATTGGGCTTACAATCTTTGAGAATCATTTTATGAATCTTTGGTAATACCCTGCAAGACCAATGAATGATCTGACCTCTGTCACATTTCTTGGCGTTGGCCATTCTCTAATGGCCTCTATTTTCTGGGGATCCACTGCTATCCCATCTATTTAAATAATATGCCTCAAGCAATGAATTTTCTTTTGATAAAATATGCACTTACTTGGATTAGCATACAATTTATGCTCTTTTAAAACTTACAATATCATTCTTAAATGTTGCTCATGTTCCTCCTCTATCTTTTAGTAAATGAGTATATCATCTAGGAACACAATTACAAACTTGTCCAGGCATTCCTTGAACACTCCATTCACCAGGAACATAAAAACAATTGGGGAATTTGATAGACCAAATGGTACTACATGTTTATATTATGGTAGCTGCGAGAGGTATTGATGCAGGAGCATCGCCAACATCAAGCGAGGCAACGCGGAAGCGAAGGACAGTTCGACAAGCCAGCGCGAATTTTGAAATTACCTTGGAGTTGTTGCACGATCTTAAATGAAGTCATTAAGAAGGAGCGCACTTGTATAATGTAAACGGACCTTGAGCGATTTGCTCTCGTCCTTAGTAGGTAGAAGGCATTTATATTAGTTAATGTAGGTAGATAGAATTTAATTCTAGATTAGACATTTTTAGAGCGCAAGAGGGAAACATGATATAGACACCCTCATTGTGTATTGTAACATGATTATGAAGCAACATTACTGGAGAGAGCAAGAGCATGCAGAGAGCTGTGTAAGAACACCCATGTACAGATATTTGGATTAATCGAAAGAGGTTGATTCAAATTCATGGTTTTTTGTTTGTTCTCTGTGTATTGATGTTGAATGCTATGCTCATGAATGTTTTCTTCCTGTTATACATTTGCTTTATATGCTGTGTATATGATTTCATGTTTGGGTTTGAAGTCTGAAAGAAAGTAGGAATGAGTTTCAATTGTTTCTCTATCTGAGCAAGAATTCCTGCAAGGAGTGCAGTCGAAGTGTCTGCAAGGAGTGCATTGACAAAGGGCTCAGATAGGGTAGCTTTTGTTCTCATTCATACAGAAGTGCAGGTAGGCACAAGAGTCGTGCAAGGAGTGCACAGGCTGAGTGAAGTCTTAGGGTTGTGGACCTTAGTGAGGCATTTGAAAGATTGCTGCTACAGGTGTGCGCAGAGTTGAAGGAAATTCAACACTTAGAAGTGTTTGAAGGTTGCCGCAAGGAGTGCACGCAAGATTCTTCTTTAAGACTCGACACTGAGAGAAAGCTCAGGAGGTATAGGACCTTCGAGTAATCGTCGAAGAGAAGCACAGGAAGCTTGTGCTGTGAAGTGTTTAGCAGGCGTCGTAAGTTCATGTCACAGGAGGACAAGTTTGTGGGGGAACACTTGGTCATTCGCAGAAATCATTAGGAGGAACGGACGATCGATATCCTTTGAGGAGGATTCGTGAATTTTCGTGGGCCATTATATCTCACAGAGAAGAAGGGGAGATACAATGAGTATTCCCTAAAGGGTCAAAGCTCAGGAGGGGCAGGACCGTAGATCTGAGCCATAAGGGTCGTGGGATCTACACGTGGAATCCCATATCAGGGTTTCGTGGGTGGAAGTCCCGTGAACTTGGTAACAAGAATCGCGATATTACGAAACGCGATATCCCGACAGCTCAGTGGAATTGTGTGGGCCACAACGGAGTTAGTGAGGTGGACAGGTGGCACACTATTTCGGAGTTTCATGGTGAGAAGTCCCGAAACATTTGCATTAGGATTCGTGATACCGTGAAGTTTGAAATCCCGACAGAGGTGACAGGGCGTTGAAAATTCAACTCGTGTGTGTATTGGAGTTTCGGCATATCGGGATTCGAGAGTCGGGGAAGCAAGTTACTCGACACCGCGAGTGCCAAAATCGCGATAGGAAAAATCCTGAAAGGGTAAAGGAAAGGTCAACATTGACTGGTTTCGGGGATTTGAGAACCGAACGCTCGACCACTGGATTCGCGAAGTCGTGAAATCCGATCTCCCAAGTGTATAGAGGGGATCCCATAAGAGGTTGCTGTGGGTGTAGATTTCCCGATAGGGAAATAGAAGGACCGTTAGAGTTCTTCGGGCCAGTGGAAAAGGGAAAGATCCTGTGCTGACGTGGACCTTTTGACCTGCGGGTTGAGGACGTCGGCATCATCTGGTATCAGAGCTCAGAAAGGTTCTTTTCTTTCTGTAGCAGAGAGAAAGAGAATTCACCATGCTGCCAAGGAGAAGGGACATGCAATCACCCGATTCAGAGGATAGGGAAATGCCGAGAAGAAGGGGCAGGCAGATCACAGATCCAACGATGGAGAGAGAGATGCATGATCTATGAGCTAGACTCGAAGACATGGAGACAACACAGAGGTGTACAGTCAGTGCTGGGGATCTTAGTGATTCCGAAAGTGATATTGAGGTTGAACGTGAAGAAGAAGTTGCATCCAAAGATGCATCAAACGAACATTTGATCAGAGCTATTGCAAGGATGGGTGCAAGAGAGAAGATAGACATTCTAGTTTATGAGGGAAACTTGGATGCAGAGGAGCCTCTAGACTGGATTAGAGCTCTAGACACATACTTCGACTATGAAGACGTCGAGGAGGACAAGAAAGTCAAGCATGCTATCACGAGATTGAAAGGACATGCAGTATTGTGGTGGGATGAGCTACAAGCTGACATACGCTGCAAGGGAAAGCAAAAGATCAAAAGATGGGATAGAATGATCGTGAAGATGAAGGAGAAATTCATCCCCATAGATTATCAAATTACTCTTTTCAGGAGGATGAAGAACTTGAGACAGAAGCTGATGACACTGAAAGAATACACTGAAGAATTCTACAAGCTGAACATCAGGGCAGGTCATCAAGAGAGCGATGATGAAAAAGTTTCCAGATACATGAATGGCCTGAGATATGATATACAGGATGAGATGAGCATGGTAACCATCCAAACGGTGGAAGATGCTTATCAGATGGCTCTGAAAGCAGAAGAGAAGCTGAGCCGAAAGCAAGGTCACAGAGGCCAAGGAAGAAGTCAGCCCAGAGGCAAATCAGTTTCCCAAGACAAATATCAGAAGCCCAAGGAGGACTGGAAGAAACCTCAGACTCAAATTGAGAGAGGTGGAACCTCACAGAGAGGGAAACATGATGAACAACGAGGGCAACATAATGAGCAGAGAGGAGAGTATGCTGATAACAACACTTTTCCTCCTACTAGAGGTAGAGGAAGAGGAAGAGGTGGAGTAATAACATGATTCACATGTGGAAAGAATGGGCACAAGTCTTATGAGTGTCTAGATAAAAAGAAGGATATTGGAGAAGCTCACATCGCCGAAGCACAGAGGCGGGATGTTGAGGCAGAAGACGCTGAAGGCGGAAGATCGCTGATGATGCGAAAAGATCTGTTGACACCAGAGAAAGAGGTGGAGAGTTCAGTCCAAAGGACCAAACTTTTCTGGACTACTTGCAAGACCAAGGACAGGGTATGCAAGGTCATTGTAGATAGTGGTAGCAAGGATAATCCCGTTTCGACAGAGATGGTAGAAAAGTTGGAGCTGGAAACGATTGATCATCCAAGCCCATACAAAATTTCATGGCTACAAAAAGGACACCAGGTAACTACCACTAAACAATGTTTAGTTGAATTTAAGATAGGAGGATATAATGATAAGATCTTGTGTGATGTCATTCCTATGGATGTTTGTCATCTATTGCTGGGTAGACCATGGAAATATGACAGGAATGTGATTCATAATGGGAGAATGAACACATACACCCTAGAGAAGAATGGGAGGACACACATGTTGCTTCCAATCAAAGAGAAGGAGGTGAAGCCGGAAGTAAGCAATACAATACTTCTCATGAGTGGGAAGGAAATTCTTACAGAGGTTAAGAAGAAGGAGGATCCATAGTTCATAGTGGTCAGGAAACTGAAGATTGTTTTGACTAGCACAAGAGTGGATGATTTACCAGAAGAAATTCAGGAACTGCTGGAAGAGTTCGCTGACATAGTAGTGGATGAACTACCTCGTTCGTTGCCACCTATTAGAAGTGTGAGTCATCATATCGATCTCATACCAGGATCCATTTTTCCAAATAAAGCTGTGTATAGATTGACGTCGCAAGAGAATGAAGAAGTTAAAAGGCAAGTCCAGGATTTGTTGGACAAAGGTTTGGTCAGAGAAAGATTGAGTCCATGTGCTGTTCCAACAGTACTCAGTCCGAAGAAAGACGGAGGCTGGAGGATGTGTACTGACTCAAGGGTGATTAATAAGATAACCATCAGGTACATATTTCCATTGCCGAGGATGGATGATCTGATGGATTGCTTGAGTGGAGCAAAGTATTTTTCAAAGATTGATTTGAAAAGCGGTTATCATCAAATCCGCATGAGAGAAGGTGATGAATGGAAGACAACATTCAAAACCAATGAAGGGTTGTATGAATGGCTTGTTATGCCATTTGGCTTAACAAATGTGCCAAGTAACTTCATGAGGTTGATGAACGAAGTCCTGAGGGACTTCATCAGGAAATTTGTCATTGTGTATTTGGATGACATACTGGTTTACAGTAAGACAGTGGCAGAGCATCTGAAGCATTTGGCTACAGTGATGCAGAAACTACAGTAGGAGAAGCTAGTGATAAACATGAAGAAATCCTCGTTTACGAAGACAAAGCTCATCTATTTGGGATTTGTGATTTTGGCAAATGAGTTGAGGATGGATCCAGATAAGGTGGAGGTAATCAAGAATTGGCCATCACCGAAGAACATATTTGAGGTGAGAAGTTTTCACGGATTGGGTAGTTTCTACCGAAAATTCATCAGGAATTTCAGTGGAATTAGTGCAGCGATGATGGATACAGTGAATAAAAGACACAAGTCTTTTCACTGGACAAAAGAAGCTGAGAAGAGTTTAAATCTGTTGAAGAGGAAGATTACGGAACAACCAGTTTTGGTGTTGCCGGATTTCTGAAAGACATTTCAAGTGAAATGCGATGCAAGTGGATTTGCAATCGGGGCAGTCTTGAGTCAGGAAGACAGATTGATAGCATACTTTAGCGAGAAGCTGAATGAAGCGAAGGTGAAGTACTCCACATATGATAAGGAGTTCTATGTTATCATCCAGGCATTAAAGAAATGGAGGCATTACTTGATCCCGAAAGAATTTGTCTTATACAGTGACAATCATGCACTGCAGTTTGTGACTCAATAGGAAAAGTTGAATCAGAGACATGTCAAATGGGTTGAATATATGCAGAATTTCACTTTTGTAATTAAACATATTTCTGGTACTGCTAACAAAGTTGCTGATGCTTTGAGCAGGAAGTGTTTTCTATTGAAGGAGTTCAGAGTCAAAACGTTGGGTTTTGATGATCTCAGGAACATGTACGTAGACGATCCAGATTTTAAAGAGGCGTATGAAGCGACTGAGAATCCAGTTCTCAGAGACAGAAGGCAATGGGCCGAATACATGATCCAGGAAAGATTGATGTTCAAGAGCAATCAATTGTGTATTTCGAAATGCTCCATGAGGGAGAATTTGCTGAAGGAGAAACACAATGGAGGATTGGCAAGGCACTTTGGTCATGACAAGACATTCGCAAAGCTAAATGAATCATATTTTTGGTCGGGAATGAGAGCAGATGTCAAGATATTTGTAGACAGATGCAGAATTTGCCAGCATTCGAAGGGAAGAAGACATAATGCAGGGTTTTATCAACCATTTCCCATACCAGAGAGGCCGTGGGATGCGATTAGCATGGATTTCATATTGGGGTTGCCAAGAACGCAAAGAGGTTTTGATTCAATCTTTGTGGTGGTGGATAGATTTTCCAAGATGGCACACTTCATTCCATGTCAGAAGACCAGTGACGCAACTCACATTGCAAATATGTTTTTCAAAGAGTTCATTCGACTTCATGGGTTGCCGAGAAGTATAGTTTCGGATCGAGATACTAAGTTCATAGGGAATTTTTGGAGGACCTTATGGAAGAAGCTAGGAACTAAATTGTCATTTAGTTTAGCGTATCATCCTCAGACAGATGGATAGACATAAGTAGTAAACAGAAGTCTGGGAGACTTGCTGAGAAGCTTGGTGACAGAGCACCACAACCAGTGGGACCACATATTACCACAGGCAGAGTTTTCTTATAATGACTCAGTTAATAGGAGCACATGGCAGAGTCCATTTCAGGTTGTCTATGGCATGCATCCGAGAGGAATTTATGAATTGAGGGATTCAGAACAGACTGCGACTAGGAGCGCTAGTGCAGAAGAATTCGCAGAGGCGATGAAGGAACTTCATAGCCAGGTGAAGGAGCGACTACAGAATTCAAGCCAAGAGTACAAGTGTAGAGCAGATCAACATCGAAGACAAATTCAGTTTGAGGTTGGTGATTCGATTCTGGCATATTTAAGGAAAGAAAGGTTCCCGAAAGGAACATATAATAAAATAAAGATGAAGAAAATTGGACCATGTAGGGTCTTGAAGAAATTTGGGGTGAATGCTTACGAGATTGAATTACCCGATGGAATCGGAATTTCTCTGATATTCAATATCTCAGATTTGTACCCATATAAGGTTGAGGAAACTGGAACAGGAAATGAGCAGCCAATGATCCAGTGGAAAAAGCAGATGCCAGTTGCAGATAATCCGCATATGGAGTGCATACTGGATAAAAGAGTGAGCAAGAGGACCAGGCGAAAACAATATTTTGAATATTTGGTCAAATGGAAAGACCATCCAGTTGAATATGCCAGTTGGGTGAACGAAGCAGAGATCCAGAAGCATGGACAGACCGTGCGTGAGTTCATGGACATGAGCCCATGAAATTTTTCAAGCCAGGGAGTATGATGCAGGAGCATCGCCAACATCACGCGAGGCAGCGAGGTAGTGCGGAAGCGAAGGACAGTTGGACAAGCCAGCGCGAATTTTGAAATTACCTTGGATTTGTTGCATGATATTAAATGAAGTCATTAAGAAGGAGCACACTTGTATAATGTAAACGGACCTTGAGCGATTTTCTCTCATCCTTAGTAGGTAGAAGGAATTTATATTAGTTAATGTAGGTAGATAGAATTTAATTCTAGATTAGACAGTTTTAGAGCGCAAGAGGGAAATGGGATATAGACACCCTCATTGTGTATTGTAACATGATTATGAAGTAGCATTGCTGGAGAGAGCAAGAGCATGCAGAGAGCTGTGTAAGAACACCCATGTACAGATATTTGGATTAATAGAAAGAGGTTGATTCAAATTCATGGTTTTGTGTTTGTTCTCTGTGTATTGATGTTGAATGCTATGCTCATGAATGTTTGCTTCCTGTTATACATTTGATTTATATGATGTGTATATGATTTCATGTTTGGGTTTGAAGTCTGAAAGGAAGTAGGAATGAGTTTCAATTGTTTCTCTATCTGAGAAATAATTCCTGCAAGGAGTGCAGTCGAAGTGTCCGCAAGGAGTGCGTTGACAAAGGGCTCAGATAGGGTAGCTTTTGTTCTCATTCATACAGAAGTGCAGGCAGGCACAAGAGCCATGCAAGGAGTGCACAGGCTGAGAAAAGTCTCAGGGTTGTGGAACTGAGTGAGGTATTTGAAAGTCTGCTGCTGCAGGTGTGCTCAGGGTTGAAGGAAATTCAACACTTAGAAGTGTTTGAAGGCTGCTGCAAAGAGTGCGTGCAAGATTCTTCTTTAAAAATCGACGCTGAGAGAAATCTTAGGAGGTATAGGACCTTCGAGTAATCGTCGAAGAGAAGCACAGGAAGCTTGTGTCGTGAAGTGTTTAGCAGGCGTTGTAAGTTCGCGCCGCAGGAGGACAAGTTTGTGGGGGAACACTTGGTCATTCACAGAAATCATTAGGAGGAACGGACGGTCGATATCCTCTTAGGAGGATTCACGAATTTCCGTGGGCCGTTAGATCTCACAGAGAAGAAGGGGAGATACAATGAGTATTCCCTAAAGGGTCAAACCTCAGGAGGGGCAGGACCGTAGATCCGAGTCATAAGGGCCATGGGATCTACATGTGGAATCCCATATCAGGGTTTCGTGGGTGGAAGTCCCATGAACTTGGTAATGGGAATCGCAATATCATGAAACACGATATCTCGACAGCTCAATGGAATTGTGTGGGCCACAACGGAGTCAGCGAGGTGGACAGGTGGCACACTATTTCGGAGTTTCATGGCGAGAAGTCCCGAAACATTTGCATCAGGATTCACGATACCGCAAAGTCCAAAATCTCGACAGAGGTGACGGGGCGTTGAAAAGTCAACTAGCACGTGTATCGAAGTTTCGACATATCGGGATTCGGGAGTCCTGGAAGCAAGTTACTCGACACCGCGAGTGCCGAAATCGCGATAGGAAAAATCCTGAAAGGGTAAAGGAAATGTCAACGTTGATTGGTTTCAGGTTTCAGGGATTCGAGAACCGAATGCTCGACCATTGGATTCGCAAAGTCGCGAAATCCGATCTCCCAAGTGTATAGAGGGGATCCCGTAAGAGGTTGCTGTGGGTGTAGATTTACCGATAGGGAAATAGAAGGACCGTTAGAGTTCTTCGGTCCAGTGGAAAAGGGAAAGATCCTATGCTGACGTGGACCTTTCGACCTGCGGGTTGAGGACGTCGGCATCAGGTATCAACCTCCATGTGTAACCTCTTGATAGATTAGAATATTCCGGAAGCTAGAGAAACCCTAAAAAGATGTGTGGAAACCGTAGAAGACAAGTCAACTCAATAAAATAAATAATATTAAAGTATTACCCTTCAAAAAGAGAAGTTGACCTAGACAAGTGACAAAGAGCACTATAAATAGAGGGTGTTTGAGTTCATTTGTACACACACTCTCACTCAAGATAAATGGTGCGCAAGTCTAGAGGAGGAGTGCAACTGCAACGACTGCAGTTGGGTATTGGTCTTGGTCTATGGTTTGGGACTTTTTGCTTGGTGCACTATCTTTGGAGAAAGTTGCACTCTGTCTTGGTTATCTGTTGGATCTAGTGTTGCTTCCAAAATCATTCTATTTGTCAAAGGTTACGATGCTTGGGGGTGGCTATGTGCCTATGGTTGGGTGAAAATATTGTGATATTGTCTATGGTTAAATTAGCACATCAAATATTTTAACAGGTTATGGGCCCACACTATCTTCAGAACAGTCTAACCACTGGAAGGTAGAGTAGTACTTCCTTGGCAAACTTGTTGTGGTACTAGTTACAACTACAACTAGGGTTTCTGAATTTGCAGCTGCAACAAACCCTAACCTAACTCTCTGGGCACTTCAAGTGAGACGTTTGGAATAATTCTTGGAAATTCTAGTGCACCTTAGCCTAGCACACTTCTTGGTACCTTCAGCTAGAAAAAATGTCAAGGTTGAATTTTTGGGTCAAAGTCAAAGTTAAAGGAAGTCATGACTTATTCCATGAAGTCAGAAAAAATATAGAAGGAGCTTCAAACTTCATATCATGGAAGACAAGGATTGAACTCATCCTTGCCAAGAACAAAGTTCTAGATATCATGAAGGGAAAGATTGTGGAACCACAATTTGAAGCAGGAAAAGAAAATGAACCTCAGAATGTTGCAACAATGGAAAAGTTCAAGGACAATGACATCAACGCTATGAGTATCATTGTGGACTCTGAAAAATATCACTTGACACCCTACATATCCAATCTTGACTCATCCAAGAAGATGTATGATGGCCTAACTAACCTTTTTGCAGTCAGAAATATTGGACAAGTGATGAGTTTGAAGAATGAACTTCGTGATACAAAGATGACTAAGCATGACACTATAGACTCATACTTTGTGAGGATTTCTCAGTTGAGAGATCAACTACAAGATATTGAAGAAGTTATTCCAGAGAAGGAAATTGTGAATATAGAACTTAATGGTCTTTCTAGATCATGGGATACATTTGTTACAAGCATGAATACAAGAAAGGAGTTTCTAACGCTGAAATAAATTTGGACTTGTTGCACACAAGAAGAGACAAGGATAAACTCAAAGGGAAGATCTGAAAAGGAAGAGTATGCTAAAGCATTTGAAACAAAATTCAAGAGACATGGAGGTAAGAAAATATTTTGTTCAAGAAATAAATTCAATAATAAGAGAGATATGTCAAAAGTACAATGTTTTGGTTGCCATGAATATGGCCATTACAAAAATGATTATCCTAAACTAGCAAAGAAGAGAAAGGAAAGACACCATGCATCAACTGTCAATGATGAAAAGCCTTCAAAGAAAACCAAGCTTGAAGAAATAGATTTCTTCTACTACTCATCTCTTACAAAATATTTTGAAGATGACATTTGGCTGATTGATAGTGGAGCTTCAAGACATATGACTGGTGATCGTGAAAATCTCTCAAGCATGAAGGAAAATGAAACCTCTCACAAAGTGGAACTTGGAGAGAATAAATCTTATGCATTCAAGGGAATTGGAAAAGCTTCTATCAAAATGGAATCATGTAACAATGTTCATCTTAACAATGTTTTATATGTTCTTGGTTTGAAAAAGAATTTATTATCTATTTCTTTCTTGGAAGACAAAGGAGATAGAATAGCCTTTGTTGATGGAAAAGTTCTTGTATGTTCTAAATATTAAAAAATAGAATATTCTAGAGTCATTGGGATTCATGAAGGAATATTGTATAAAATCCTAGGTCAGAATGTTCAAGATCTTATACATGGTGAACTCAATCCTTGTGAGTTATGGTATAGAAGGTATGCTCACCTTCATTATCAAACATTTCCATCCCTAAATCAGATGGTTGTAGGCATACCAAAACTACAATCAATACATGAAGGTGTTTGCATAGGATGTGCACTTGGGAAGAATATTAAGAGGCCATTCCCAAGCAGTGAGAATAGATCCAAGGAGATATTGGATCTGATACACTCAGATGTATGTGGTCCTATGCCAACGAAGTCTCTAGGAGGCTCTCTTTAATATGTGATTTTTATAGATGAATTCTCAAGAAAGACTTGGATATACCTGATAAAGACGAAAGATGAAGTATTTGGTAAGTTCCAATAATTCAAAGATGAAGTGGAAAACTTGAAAAATAAGAAGATCAAGATGCCAAGATATGATAATGTAGGAGAACACACCTCTAAGAAGCTCGTTGCCTTTTGTAAAGTAGTCGGGATTAGGAGGGAGCTAATTGTCCCACATAATCCTCAACAAAATGGTGTGGCAGAATGAAAGAATGATTCCATTGAAGAATTTGTTAAGGTAATGATGAATGACCATAATCTATCCATGTTTCTATGGGGATAAGAAGCTATGAAAACCATATATATTCAGAATAGAACTCCTCATTGTATATTGAAGAACATGACTCCAGAAGAAGCCTTCTCTGGAAAGAAGGAAAGTGTGGAACACTTAAGGATCTTTGGTTGTCCTATCTATATCCATGTTCCCGAAGACAAAAGGAAGAAGTTAGAACCTTCAGGAAAGAAGTGAATATTCGTTGGATATAGTCATACATCAAAAGATTACAGAATCTATGTCCCAGGTCAACAGAAGATTGAAATTAGCAGGGATGTAATTTTTGATGAGAATATTGCCTTCAATAAATCTATAGAAGATTCCATGGAATCCAATGATGAATAAGAACATGAAGATCCCAAGGAAAAAAGTACATGTTCTCCAAAACATCCCAGTTAAGAACCATATCAACCACTTGAACCTATAGAACCAGTTGCTGTACCCAAGAACATAAAACGACCAGGATGGCTAGAATCCACCTTACATGAACCAGAAAGACATAAAGATCTGTTGGCAACCAATTCACATTTTTCCATTGTCTTATAAGCTGCCTACACCAATGCTTTGCAAACATCAATTTTTTGTCGCAACTTTCGAATAAACGACATTTTCATTTTTTGCGACATTTGCTCCTTTACCTTCGCTTTGTTTTCACAACTGTAAGCGTGAAAACTTCGTCTTTCGAAGTCACATTGAAATCTTTATCTGAACTGTCATCATCTCTTTTGTCGATATGCCTATTTCGCTTACCTTTTATTTATCATTATACGGTTGGCAAGATCCTTTGATCGGTACTCATGCTTCGATTGATTGTGTGACTTGGTTTCATTGAGTTTGTAATGCATTGACGTTTGGATTTGAATTTTTATTTGATCTACTTGACCATTGGTTTCATGAAAATACGTAGGCATTAGGATTAAATCCTTCATATATATCTTTTTATATAATACCTATGTTTGTGTTTTCATAACTATTGGCATGTTGATTATATGAATACCCATTGGCGCATGGTTAAACTATTGGTATTGGTTTCAATTTGAATGTGGATGGTTTGAAACTATGGCATAACATTGATTACGCACGTTTGTTTATACACTTACCATTGTTTCATTGGTCAGCTAAGTGACATGAGTGTTAAACTATGCTATGATGGGTAGAACAACTATAAGCCGACGGTTGTACTTTGGCAATAACTATTATGCATGGCAGTGATAAACTCCACCACCTTCGCACGATGGAATTTATGCCTATCCCTTATTCCCATTCACCTATATTAGCTCGGATAAACCCTTCGTCCACTCTGCTCCTGTGTGCTATGACCCAAACCCTGGACTTACCGTGTGCTCGGCTCCATGGCACCAGTCGTGCGAATCGAGCCAAACAGCAACCAAGCCTTGCTATTATTTGACAATGCTCGGAAAGACTTGGAGGATAACAGATGGCTCACCTTTGTATAGTGATTCAAGGGTTTTAATCTCTGTGTGGCACAACAGTTCTCCCTAACGTTCGATGGCTGTAGAGCCAAGGTGGGCGATATTCAGTTGGAAATCAATGAGGAATTTATCAGTTCTGCTACAGGGCTACCTGCCAAGGGCCAACGTTGGTTCAAAAATTTGAAAGTGGAAGAGGTGCCTTGGCCACTTCTGTTCGTCTCGCGCAAAGTCACCTCTTGTGACAGAGGTATGCCCATATCTATGCTAAAACCTCGATGGCATGACCTTTTCATAATAATTAAGCAGTTCGTGACCTGTGAAGGTCGATATGGACTCGTGTTTCTCTACCATCTGCGTTTGTTAATGAATTTTATGGGATACTCGTTGAATATGCCCTTTTTCTTTCAGCGTAGCCTATAGAAAATGTCGAAAAGGTTTAGAAGGCAGAAGGCTGACAGTAGCCTGTTCCACCATGGGCTTATTAAACTTATCATTGTTTATCACTTGAGTTCACACGGTGATAGCTGGAGAGATTTCATCGCTCGTAATGGTTTTGATGATACAAACCCTGTCCAGGTTGACAAGCCCGTGGTAAATGAAACCAAGGCCGAGCCTCCTGTGCCCTTCCATTCCCTACTACCTCCTCCTAAACCCTCAATCGACCCTGATGTTGACTTACCTGACGCCATGACTGAGAATATGGAGAATTTTAAAAGACCTGTGGGAAAAAAGGCCAAGGCAAACCCTACAGCTTATGCTAAGGGTAAAAAGAACTCTCAGATGATTTCAAGAATGGCTAGAAATAAGCCTAAACCCTCGGTTGAGTAGAAACCTATAATCCTTAGTGAGGATTCAGACTCTGACATAGAATGTTTCCTAGCCAGCGAGTATCCTTACTCACAGGGGTTATGCCCCGAGCCACCTTATGATTTCGTGTCGAATCTTCCCCCTTGCCTAAGGAACGATCTCAGTTACCCGAGGATTAAACTGCCTAACGAAACCCTCAACAATATGATCAAACCCTCACCTGCTCTTTCGAACCCCTCACACTCGTCCTGTGAACAATGTGATTTATGGTTGGAACGTTACTACATCGACATCCCCATACTCCAATCGAAAATTCAATCGCTTGAAATCCAAGTTGCTGTGTTGACCAACCAAAGAGATCAACTCCAAGCGATTGATAAGAAGCAGAGGACAACTGGCTCCATCGTTTTCAAGAATGTTGAATCGTCCACAGACGTTATCAACTCCGAATTGACATGATCAAGCCGTCTCGTCGCCATACATGTATGATTTTGATATCGGTTTAAATTTTGTGAATGACCAGGATTAATATACTGATTTGAATTTGGTCTTCGAATAGCTTTGTTTACATTTTGAAATGGCTCGGTCATGATGTGTTCATCTTGTATATATTTCGCTTTGCTAAAATTAAAAGGAATTTCGTTTTAGATTCATGAGTTAATCATTCCCAGTTTAGCCATTGATAGATTTTTATTGGATTTGAATGGTTTTCGTTTGGATTTGACTCGTTCGTTCGTTTAATTGAGTTAACCAAATTGATGGTTTGCTTTTAATTGAATTCGTTTCGTATCTACTCTGAATAGCAAGTTTTTCACACTCAATTTAGAATGCGATCATGTTTGGATTCGATTTCGTTTTAGTTCATATGCTGTGATTGGCAAACGATTTCAATGAGTTTGATTGTTACAGTCTTGTAATATGTTGTGACATGTAATCTTCTAAGAACAAGAATACAACTCTGTTCGGTTTCAATTAAAAAAAAAAAAATGACTGTTTTTACGGAAACAATGCTCTCATTTAAGCCTGTGCAAATAATATTCATGCCCGAATCATGGAACGAGTATGATTTGCAATGACTGTGTTAAAACTCCAGTGGTTCGATTCGCTTGCTGGATTCGCACCATAAGTGCTGCTCTGTTTGAGTTTAAATTTGTAAAACGAATTGGTCAAACTCGGTTATAATTCGTTTGAATAGAACGATCAAAGTCAATCGATCTTGTTTGCCCAATGTGCAATAACAAACGACCAGATAATTCTTTCGAATTATGTTGCCAATTAATGGATCCTGTTACGATTTTATTTGAATTGATTTTCGCGCCAGTTTGAGTCATCCCACTCATGGCATGAATCGTTTGCTATGACAATACAGTTATAACAATGTGAAAACGATCTTGTTGGATTTGATCGTATCTCCTGTTTAACGATTGCCTACGATTCATTTTGATTATATCAGTTTCAAATTGTTATCAAACGATTTCACAACTGTTGATTATGATTCTGTTCGTTCGATTTTGTGGTAACAAAAGAAACAGAGTACGCCTATCTCTGTATTCATTTGATCAATATTGATCCTGTTTGATTTCGAATGGTATAATAATTTCAAGTTTAATGATTCGTTTTCAAATAGCTATTGGGTGTTTATTGAATTTGATTCTTTAAAAGATTTTCAATCGATTTTAATGCTGATTTTGTGTCTTATTTAGACTAGCTACAGAATCGCATGATTCTGTAGCTAGTCTATAGAATTTGATTTTTATCATTTTATTAATAAAAGATCCTTCTAACTTGTCTATTTTTGACCCTTTTCAGGTAAATTCGAATTACATGGGACATGCTGGACAGGCTAGGGGAATATTTGTGTCTTTTAGTTTTATTTTAGGTTCTTAGTTTAGTCAGACTTGGGATATCTTCCCAGATTTTCTGTAAACAGTTTGATAACTTCTACA
>ML816801.1:114803-138700 GCA_009831015.1 Picea engelmannii
AGTATAATTTAAGTAGTTTAATTAGATATATGTTTAGATAGATGTGTAATTAGAATTAGTATATTAGTAGTAGTTTAGTTAGTTATGTTTTTGTTTTATTTCTTGTTCATAAAAATATAAAATCAACAAAAATATCTTTCTCTACCTTACGACAGAATGCAAACAAGTTTTTCAGATTTTATTCAAATCTGTAAATTGTAGATATTGTACATTTTGTGAATAAGTTATATTTCCGTTAGTAGTTAGATAGTTAATTAGTTAGTATTAGTTAGTAGTTTGTATATATAGCATAGTTAAATTAGTTAGTGTGTTGAATAGTTAGTTTTAATTAGATTAGTTTATTAGTTAGTTTTATTTCTTTTAGTTAGATTAGTTTAGTTTGTTTTAATTGTTATTTTTAGTTAGATTAGTTATTGTAGATTAGTTTTCCTTTTGTTTTCATGATTTAGTAGGTACACGCGGGCTTCTTTGGTTCAGCCAACGTGTACACACGTGCAGTAATGGGTTAGGGTGCGTGGGCCTTTACACAAGAGAATTTTCAAAGAGTTGTTCAACAGTGTTTTTGGAAAAGAAAGGATATGAATTGGCCTGATGCCAGGTAAGAATGTGTGGTGCAATTTAGGGTTATAACAGATGCCCCCTAATGTGTGAGGTCAGAAGAGCATCTGATGGCCGAAATACATTACCAATCTTTACTGATGCGCCGAATGATTGAGCAGGCATACCCATGCTCGAGATAAAAATAGAACCATGGATACCAATAAAATACACTGTAGATCCATGTCGAATAACTATAAAGAGTAGCTGCGAACAATACATAGTGGAGCTACATCTCGAAATCAAAAAGATATACATATAGAGTATCCATCTTCCAGAAGCTGATTCGACCTGATGGCTGGAGATGATATCTTCAGAGCTCGAGCAACAACTTTAAAATATTCCAAAACTCGGGTAGGAGTGTAATATGAGTGTACAACTGCACTACCCATAGGTATTCAATGGCTCATCGGTCATGGACTTGATAATCTTGATGATCGGACTGAAGGCTTCAGTGATTTCGAACAAGGACTTGATTGGACATTCAGGATGGCTGGGTATGCGGACAAGAGACATATTGCAAAGGGGCCGACTCAGGTTTAGTGACAAACTTCCCTTGGACAATAGCACGACAAGTGATGAGACTCAGGAAACATATATGTTAATCATAAGTCTACGAAGCAGGAGGAAACACAAACTCTCCATATGTTTGGAAGAATAACCAAACGACGGAGGACACAACTCTATATAACAAGAAAATCTTCCTAAGGTCGTACTACATCCCATAGTCTGATGAACAAACAGACAGATGTGCTTTATCCGAGGGTGACTCATTATGCTGCCAATAAAGAAAATACTTTTCCCTTCCTCTTTTTGGGGTATATTTGATTTTTTTGTTCTTTTCGATAATTTTGGACAAAGAATAAAGGAATATTACGTTATAATGGAGGAACGAGTATTGCAAACATACAAGCTCAAGGCACAAGGACAAGACTGATGTTCTAGTAAAATGATACTCGGGAAAAATCCTCTGCTGGCCAAAGGTGTTAAAACGCAGAAGCAAACTGTCACAAGGCTGGTAGATAAGGTATGCAAATGCGGTTGATAAAACACACAATGGTAATGTCCTTCGATGTAAGTTTAACGAGCCCAAAGAAGGTAAGCTCGGTGGTTTTTCATATTTAGAGAGTCTGAAAAAACATAAAAGGAGACTCCATTGGGGTACCTTTTTCGAAGATAGTCTAATTGGTTTGAAAAAGGGGTAAACTAGCACCGATTAGACGTCGATTCAAAACCATTTTAACGAGTGTGACAAGGACAAGATCACTCGACGATTTTTTCACTTTTAAGGAGTCTGAAAAAATCTTAACTATGGACTCCGTCAGGAAGATTCTTCTGGACCAATTTAACGAGTGTGAAAGAATAATATCACTCGACGATCTTTTCAATTTTAGGGATTCTGAAAAGAGCTTAACTATGGACTCTGTGGGGGTTTCTTTTTCGTAAGTTTAGTCCCTTAGGCCCGAAAAAGGGATAAAATTATACCTGAGAGTACTCTTCTAAAGAACGGAAGTTCCATAGAGTATACCTTTGTTCATACAGTTGATCGCCCGGACCGAAAAAGGGGTAAACTACCACCGGACAGACGTGACTTCAAATTTCAGTTTAACGAGCGTGAAAGGCCATAAGATCGCTCGACAATATTTTCATGTTTAGAGGGTCTAAAAAGGGCTTAAAAGGAGACCCGTTATTTTTGGGATCCCTGAGGGTGAGACAAAGAGCGAAAAGGAATCAAGCAAATGAGGCTCAAACTCAAATTCAGGAAAGACTATATGGACTCCCAAGCCTACAATGTTTTTAAAATTGGCATGGACACCATAATGCAACCAAGACCTACCTAGGGCATCCATGTGTTGGTAATCTCTACCGCCAAGTTGTGACACTTCTAAAGCAGATATGATGGTTCCGTGTCACAACCTGATGGGATCGATCCTATAGCAGAGGAAAAAGACAACAAGACACAAAAGTCGGGTTAGTAACCTATCCTATATGCTCAAGTTGATTCTTGGAAATTTTTTTATAGACCGTCAAAATTTTCTCAAAACTCAAAAAAAAGTTTCCCCATACTCGATCAAATCCCTCCCATATAACTCCTGAATCACTCTAAATGGTTTTTGGTATAAAGAAACTGATAAGGGAGGCCAAAAAAGTGACAAAAAGAGGCCAAAAAGTCTATAAATAGAAGTTGGCAGCTCATGATCACCATTGCTGATTTGGAAATTGACTCTGGAGCCAAAAGACCCCTTTTGCTAAAAACAATGATTCCGGGAGCTACAGTGGACGAAACGAACTTCTGCTTGGACCAAGTAAGTACAAAATCCCTTATCTAGCTATTCAATCCTTCAATTTTGTCTTTAAGTTTGTTTTTTGGGTGGGCGTCGACCTTAAAAAGGTCGTCCCTAGGTACACGCGGACTGTCTCTGGACATGCCACATGTACATTCAGGCAGAGTAAAGTCTTCCCGCATGTACACACGACTGTCACCTCTACAACTCGCGTGTACCCCCCTTTTGTAGTAAAAAAGAAAACCAAAGAGAAAGTACTGACCCTCCTTTACTTTGTTGTGTTGGTAGGATGTATGTCCAATGGAGGGAAAGGGAGAATGAAGCAATCGGTGAGTTGGTTGCAGTAGATCCAAATGTCGTGGCCGTGTTGATGCAGTGCGGTTTACTGAAGTTCTTTCTGTGTCCATTAATGCGTGCACAACCAAGGCTACTGAATGCCTTGATTGACTAATGGCACCCTGATGCAGAGGCCTTTATGCTAGAAGGGAAATCACTGGTGCCCACCACCGAGGATATCTATTTTTTGACTGACCTCTCAAGGAGAGGGGAACCAGTCAACTTCAGGACGTTTCCTACGGGACCAAGTAAGATATCGGAACTGATAGCGGAGCACTGTGAGGCTGGGACTGACCTTGTGGGCTCCCAGGTACCCATCAGTAAGATCACTAACCTATTGCAGCAGGTGATATTGTTACTGATTGGGTGGATTACCGGCTCAACAGCCTTTCATCAGGCGTCTCGCGCACAGATGAACTGTGCTATCCAATGCTTGAATGCATAGATTTTTGACTAGAGTACCACACTGTTGGATTGCATGAAGAGGTAATTGACAGATTGCCGACAGTGGACACAAAGGAACTTCGGGTTCATGATGATCTTGTGTTCATTCTTTTTTGAGAGAGTTCCGAGCTTTAGTCCTCGGGTTGTAGTACGAGGACATCATGCCTCTTTTCCTGCAGTGTGTAGATGGGCAGTATTACTGCCACGACAGGGTGGTGGAAGGACCATTGAGTCCTTCGATGATGACTTCTTTGCGTGGCTATCATGACAGATCCCTGTGATCAAGGACTACCCATATGCAGGGGTAGACTTTTCTAGAGATCCCGAGATACCCGTGCCTCCTGTTGAGGAGCGAGGGGAGATGGGTAAGTCTCCACCTTTGTAGTTTTTTTTTTGTTTGCATATGTAATGTTTTGTTATATATATCATTTTTTTGTATGCTAGAGTATTTGACGGGTATACGTTTGTTGCATGCAGATGTGGGACCCGTGCAACCTGCCGATTATGCACGGAACATGCATCGTCCACGGCCAGAAGCCGCAGCTGCCACCGCTGGGGGAGCAACAGTAGTAGGGAACCTCCCAGCCGGGGAGGCCGAGAGGGTTCTTAGACGAGATGAGTGGAACTTCACTGCACTCACTCGCACAGTCCCGATGGCAGAGATAGAGGACCTGCCACCATCCATGCAGCCTCATGTAGTGGGGGCACCTCAGACATGGGTCCGATTATTTAGGCGTTTAGCCCGTGCTGTGGATGATTATAACAGGGCCCATAGGCCCTAAACCTATTTAGACTTTTTATGTGCCACGAGTATTTACTTGTATATATTTTTTGTGGGCATAATCCCTGTGACTCATTATGATTCCCATTTTTTAGGCGCTTGTGTTCATCTATGTACTCTGGTCATTTTATGATGTTATATATGGTTTTTTTTTCTTATCTTTTGTGTCTTATGGATTACGTGTGCAAAAATGTATTTACATGCTTATGTCAATGTTCTTTCATATGTGTGCGAGATGCCAATCTAAAATTTGATTAGCTAGAGTATCTGTAATTTGGTTTAATCTCCTAGGAACATTAAAATATGTAATATAATCAAAGTTTCGTTCTAAGAGACGTACCCTAAGGAATCGTCGGTGTAAGGTTGGATCATGAACCCGATATACTTTGTTTAGCTAAGACACAACCAGTTGAGAGTCGAGATAGACCCAAAGATGAGAGATACCCAATGACAAAGCATCATGAAGCAACTCAATAACTGCACTATACTCGACGACATTATTTGTGGTGTCACCTAAGCATATACCTCCGGAAGATAATAACTGGCCCTGGGGTGTAAATATTACCCAAGCTGCGAAGGCAAGCCTTCGAGTGTGCCGACTAGCACTGTTTACATACCCAACAAACACCTCAGAATCACTTGACATCTGCCATATTGACAAAATATAACATCAATGACACGTCCATAACACTTTTAAAAAGAAACTAAAAAGTAATAGTACAAAGACTATACATATGTTACAAAAAGTTACCCACAATGGCCTTCCTATGAGTAATACTTCTTGAGGTAGAGCCCATTGAGGTAAAGCATTCCCTTCAAAATCAACTAGACGATAAGCGCCCCTTTTTAATACCTCTTTTATGATGAAGGGTCCGAACCACATGGGTTTGAATTTTCTTGCCCCCAGGGGGTCCTTGTCTTGGTCATAGACCAGGACAAGGTCGCCTTTAGAGAAAATCCGAGGATGAACGGACCTATCATACTGACACTTGACCTTATGTTTGTGATCCTTTTTGGCTAGAGCCGCATCACAACGCTGCTCATTGAGCTGCTCAAGGTGAACTAACCGTTCTTCAAGTGGAGAAGTGTCTGGCAATAATTGTACTGCCAATTTTAGAGATGGGATCTGACATTCGATGGGAAAGACTACCTCCAACTCGTAAACGAATTGAAAAGGTGAGAAACCGGTTGCAGTCTTAACAAATGTTCGGTAAGCCCATAATGCCGATTATAACATCAAATGCCAATTTGACTTGACTGAGTTGATAGTTCGCTGTAGAATAGTCTTAAGAGTTTTGTTTACAACCTCTACCTGCCCATTGGCTTGGGGGTAGTAAGGTGATGAATGTTATTGTCGTAACCCAATCTTTGATGTTAATTCAGTCATCATTTGGTTATGAAAGTGGCTGCCATGGTCAGTGACAATCTCTCTCGGGATGCCGAACCTTGCTATGATCTGATTGAATAAGAAGAGAGCTGCAGTCTCTCCATCATCTTTAAACGTTGGCATAGCTTCGACCCACTTAGTGAAGTAGTCGACAGCTACGATGATATAACGGTGCCCCCTTGCTGACGAGGGGTTGCAAGTAGTGTAATCAATCCCTCACTTGGTGAAGGGACCAACTGTGATGACAGGAAACATAGGAGCGAGATGTGCCCTCATATTCCGAGAGAAGATTTGGCACGGATGGAATTTCTTGACCGATTCAATACAATCTTTGATAAGTGTCGACCAGAAGTAACCTGCTCGTAAAATCTTTTGGGCTGTTTCCAACCCAGAAAAATGACCGCCACAAGCTTCGGTATGAAAATTGTTGAGCATGATGACTGCCTCCTCATGTGTGAGACATCGACATAAGATGCAGTCTACACCTCTCCGATACAACAAATCATCGAGTATGAGATAATTATTAGCCTGATGGCGTATACGCCGACGCTCGTCACGAGAAGCAGAAGTGGGGCACTTCAAAGTATGGAGATAGATAAGTATATCTCCGTACTAGGAATCTGAAGATGTGATAAAAAACATATCTCCCTGGATAGGCGATTCTTCAGGCAAAACGTCACCTGACTCAATCGGAAGTTCCGAAATAAGCTCTGCGAAGACCAATGAATTTTTGGACTTTGTTGAAACGAAGTCTAAGTCAAATTCCTGGAGGATTACTATCCATCTACTGATTTTTCTGCCTATAACCCTTCATGTCAACATATACTGAAATGGATTCACGACAACAATGACGGTGGTCTTGCGAAACAAAACATAATGCCGAAACCGCTGAACAACATGAACTACTGCCAACACAAGTTTTCCGATATGAGAATAATTGAGTTCTGGTCCTACGAGGCCTTGGCTCAGGTAATAGATAACGTATTCTGGGAACAAATCATCTTCCTAAACTAAAACCATGCCAATGGTAGACTCTGCGGCATGCAGATATAATAAGAAATCTTTGTTATAGTTAGGCATCTGTAGCAGAGGTGCAGTTGTGAGGGCATGTTTTAATGCGTCGAAAGAGAATTGAGCGGCTTCGTCCTAGAGAAAAGGAACATCTTTCTTCAATAAACGCATAAAACCCTTGGTGAGTTCGACATAGTTGGCGATGAAGCATCGTAAAAAGTTTGTCTTGCCTTGTAGACTCTGAAGTTGTAAGATTGTGCGTGGGGGGGGAAACTGGATTAATTCCTCCACCTTGAGAGGATCGACCATGATCCTTGTTGTTGATACGATGAAACCTAACAAACGTCCTGATGTTACGCAGAAGATGCACTTGTTTGGATTCAAGCGAATCCTAAAGTAGCGACAACGTTTGAAGATTAGTCTAAGGTGCATGGGATGATCTGTTCTCTTGCGAGATTGTGATGCTAAATCATCTAGGTAGGCCTCAACTATATTCTTGAGATCATGAAAAGAAAAAGACATGGCCTGCTGGAATGTGGCCCCAACATTTTTAAGACCAAAAGGCATCTTACGATATGCGAATGTACCCCATGGACAAATGAATGCCGTTTTATGTTGGTCTACGGGTTTGATTTGGATTTGATTATACCCCGAAAAACCATCCATGAAAGAAAAGGCCTCGCAACCAACACATTCATCAATGATCTGATCGATGAATGGTGTTGGAAAATTATCTTTGGGACATGCCTTGTTCAAATCACGAAAGTCGGTACATACACGAATCGTGCCTTGTTTTTTATTGACTGGCACAGGATTTGACACCCATTGAGTCAAATGGATAGGATAGATAAAACCTGCCTTTAGCAATTTCTCAACCTCACTCTTAATGGTTGCTACTTTCTTAGGATTAACTGGACGAAGTTTCTGTCGAATAGGCTCTGCATCAAGATACGTTGTGATTTCCTGTTCAAATTTTTTTGGATCGATACCTAGCATTTCCTCATAAGACCAGGCACAAACGTCACATAATTCTTTGAAAAGATCCGTGTAGATTTGAATCTCTTCGGGGGAGCAGTCTGCTCCGACGAAGATGTTTTCCATGACACCAGAGTTTCGGGAGATGTTGATTGGTATAGTTTCAATGATAGTTGCCATATTTCCCTTAGCATAAATTTCGTGTGTAGCTAAGAGATTCATAGGACATGGATGATCTCCCGTCATGGTCATGGTGAATTATCCCGCTTCGATTCGGCTTAACTCTGGGAGAAAATATGATATGTGATGAAGATATTCCCAAGGCTTGTCCAGACTAGTCATTGCTTCGATTACTGCTTCATCAGAAGGCAAGACTAAATCTAACGAATCGACGTTAGCGAGAGAACCATGAGCCCAAATAGGCTCTAGAAGTGGATCTAACTCTTGTGCAGGAGTTAGATCAGGGTTAGCTGAAGCTTGCTGGACTAGAGAGTACGCTACTTCAGTGGATGACAAGGGCATGGACATGTCAGGGTGCCCTGTCTCATCCATCATGGCTGATGGGGAAGGAAGAATCCATGAATCCTCGAAGTAAGTCGTGCAGAACGATGAAACTTGAAAAATATCAACCTTCTGGTGATTAGATATAAATTTGATATCGCCCTGCGGAGGTGGGTAATCGAAGGTACCCATCAAACATGGGCAAAAACCAACTCCTATGTTGACGATACCTGGTTGAGGATTATAAATCAGCGGGACCGTGGATGCCCCCAAAGCTGGGTCAGGTCTGGAGAAAGAAAATTGATCGATGGTCACTATCCAGCCCTCGTGTGGAAACAACAAGACCCGAAAAACTATAGAAACCATAGCTTGCATAGCATAAGTCCAACTCCATCCTAACAAGAGGTTATAGTCGAGGGGAGCATCGAATACCTCTACTTCAATACACACGGTCTTCCCTCCTAACTACACGGGGAAAGAAGGAACTATGCCATGTGGTCGGAAAGAATGACTGTCGAAAGCAATGAGGAGAGTCGGTGATGGAGACAAAACAGGCTGGCCGATGGCCTTCCAACATGCCAACGACATAACGCATGTCGAGGCACCCTCGTCGACCACCACACGGAAGACATTCCATGTAAAATTTTTCATGGGGTAAGCCACTACTATCTAAAACGCTACGTGGTAAGGCAGATGAGGTTTTAAGTCGGTTGTATCTAACATGATGGTACCCAGATTACAAGTCTCAGTAGAGCCCAAAGCGGTTAACAAAGCCTTCCTCTGAGAAGGGAAACTTTGGAGGACCTCCAAAGCAGACATCGCACAAGGGGTTTGTGATAAATCGTCCACCACAGAGTAGTTCTGGGCAGCCCTTGCATTTGGGTTATGAGAAGCCTTTTTAAATGCACCTTTTGGAATGCATGTCATTGTTTCTCCCAACGTTTTCTCAATCTGTAGAGGAAGAGATGGGAGGTCAGCTTCTTTTCCCTTCTCAGAAGCGCTTGGTTTACTATAATTGTGCGCTCTAGTCGATATGAAAGCATCACCCCTAACCATATATATGTTCGCAGATGAGGGGTTGTTCGGAGGTGGGCAGTTTTCTTGGCTTCCCCCTTCTGTGCTTGCAGAGGCTTGAGTTAGATTTTGTCCATGTTGAAAGGGATTAGTCAACACTGCTTTTTGCTGTTGTGTGACAAACTTTTGGGCCTCTGCAAGTCGAGGACATAGATGGGTCGGGTGGTCTTCCGCGCACAAGTTTCATGGATACCTCGCCTTCCGTTTTTCAGTGTTGTCCCCGCCAACATTATTGTTGGGTTTTTTATCCCCCTTACCCTTTTTTCATTATTTTTTCTTCCCTTCAGGCTGCTGGGTGGCCTTTGGGTTAATCGACTGCACTGTGTGTACTTCTGACGTTTGGGTAGGGGGGGCAGCCAAAAAAATAGTTTGGCTGGCTGCTGTGTGCTATATGGATAACTGTTGCAACTTCTTTGTCAATTGCTCAGCGAGCTTAGTTTGTGATGAACCGACGATACCATCGGCATGTGGTCCAACTCTCTGTCTAGTTTTATCCAGTATTGATCGTGGTGCATCTGGCAAGATGTTGTATAACAAACTGGACTGAGAATAGATGAGCTCAAACTGTTGAGCCCTCATGATGGCGTCTTCTTCAGAGAAAACTCCGGATGTCGCGACATCTTTGGATAACTGTGGGACCAAAGACTTAAGGAACCACTCAAGCAGGAATGCTGGTGGGACTGGTACTTTGATTAAACTCTTCCGACGTCTCCATTCTCGGATGTGATCAGAGATATGGTCCTCTGTTTTCTATTCGAAATTAGAGAGCAACTCTGTGCCAGTGTCGTATCTCATAGGTAACTGGAAATGGTTAAGGAAATCCATCATCAGTTCGCCAAAAGAAGAGTATATTGAGCGATTGAGCTCGATGTACCATTTCGCGACACTCCCAATGAGAGTACATTGAAACAATCACAACTGTACGGAGTCATCCTTCAATGAGTTAGATGAGAACCATAGATGGAAGGTACTCACATGATCTCCTGGATCTTCATTAGGCTTGGCTTCGAACTTTGGAATGTCCAAAGGCAACTTCGTCGACATAGGAGGCCAACGCGGATCGTGACAAATGGGGTCATTCAACAACCTTGTCAAATCTAGAAAGTGTAAAGTCTCCAGGAAAGGTAGTTTGGGTTGCTGCTGATAACCTGGGAAAAAGGGTCCTGGAGTTTGACTGGCACTAGGTTGCCAGGAAAAGTTTGGTTATTGGCCCAAGTTCTGGTAGAAACCATGGCCCTGGCCAGCGTAAGGATTTTGCATATGTGGAGAAATCATCGATTGATTTCCCAAATAGGACATAGATGGCTGGGCATGCATTGTATTCGAAGGACTTTGGGAAGGATTACCCCATGCCAGTCCTGTGGGGATAGGCATAATAGTTTGTCCAGGGTTCCATTGATTGTGGAAAGAATTTCCCCAGATCGACATTTCAGAGGAGGGAATGGATCCTTGCCCTGAATTCCAAGGTCCTGTTATGTTTTCCCCCTGTGCAGGAATAGTACCCTAAACAAGAGTAGATTGTCCAAAAATGGGGTTGCCCCCAGTCGGGAAAGTGACTGGAGAGAATGTGTTGTTACCAAATGTTCCGTTCCAAGAAAATGGTGTCGAACCTACCGGCATACTATGCACAGGTGGTCCTTGCCTCCCTACTCCAAATAAACTATTGGGTGTAGGTTGCCTGACGGATTGTTGATGCGAGCCACTGAGTGAAGGGGACGAAGGAGGGAAACAACCTCCTCTGTAAGGAAAAGCGTTAAAAGGGATAGGAGGGCCCCCCAAGTGACCTTACAGAGGAGGGATAGAGCTCCCTGCCCCCAGAATCAAAGTCTATAAAGTGGAGTAGGAAAGTGCAGGACTTGTACCCGAACTAGGCATCCCGTATGAGAACGGAGGGCCTATCGCACTAGGTGTAAAAGGGGTTGTGGCCGCCGCCAAAGACGGATTCGATCCACTGTGCGAAGTAGTTGCGGCCGAGACCATGGTGGCTCGAACTGGCGACAATGGGTTAGGAGATGGAAACACTCCTGTGGTGACAGCCGTGGTGGGAATCAAAGAATTCCTAGAAGAAGTAACAACATTGGTTTCCATTGCTGTGTGTGACACTGTCTAGCGCTCGTGAAAAATTAGTATAATAAAAGATGACAAGAAATCAGTGGTTGGGGTTTCAACCGAGCCAAGAGCGGTTGCTTCAAGGTCCAAAATGGTTGATTCCTCCGGGGGTTGTTCGGGCACAATAGGTTGTAACCCGGTCGCTTCAAAAGACCCTTGTTGGTCTAGCTTCCGCCTTAAAGGTGGCGGCGGTGACTCCAGTGTAACCGACGACAGGCCAAGAAGCCTTCGTGACAGGTGGAGCTCGGGATCCTCCACTGTGTGAGAAGATCCAAGACACTCTAAGGTAGTCTAAACGCACAAAAGTAACACACACTAAGAAAAAAGTCCCTAGAAGATAAGACAAGCAAACACTAAATTAATTGGAAGAAAAGTTATAACAACCAACACTAGAGAAACTTACTGGTGCAAGTGCAACTCAAACACGGAAGCACCCTCCGGGTATACTCTGCAAAGCATGGCCCGATGTCTGTCCTAGGTACCGTGGTATACCCCCACAGTCACCTGTGTATGACCCTATCAAAGATTGGCAACTAGGTTGCCAGCACGCGAACAGTCACCAGGCGGGTACAGTCGAAAGTCAGGTAGACCACAATGAGCAGGGTATTGAGCCCGAAACCTGTCAAGGGTATCGAGAGAAAATGGTCCAGAAGAAAACTGAGGACCTTGAATGGATTCAAGACCCACAAAGCCCTGTGGAAAATTCAAATGACGGAATCCCAAAACAAGCCCTCTATATGTGTTCTCCACTATGATTGGTCTGGCTTTGGAGGGGTTATCTACGCTACCTTTCCACACGCGACCTCGTGTTTATCCCCTGTGTTAGAGGGGGGTCCTGGATAACTTCCACGAAACTGGACTTAGACACTCCCTATCTCAGAGTCCAATGTTTGATTTTAAATGGCCTTGAAGAGTTTCCTCTCCAACCTAATCCAAGGCCCTAGTCCTGAACTAGTTTGTGAACCCTACAAACATAAAAGTCTAGTAGATTTTAAATTTAGCGTTACTTTTATAGCTTTGTCTTACGTCAAGGGGTATGAGGGTGAAACTGATGATGTGTAAAAGACGAAAGCAAAAAATGAATGAAAAAGATGGAAGAAAAACTTTTACTGAATGCAAAATTTCAACAACTTTTCAAAAGCAAGATTTTTGAACTTTTCTAAGATTTTGGACAACAAACTCAAAGGAATTTCACTCGACTATGAGCTACTTAAGATCTAAGTGAAATTCAAAAACTTATGAAATAAAATACTTTTCCCTAGCTAATGATGCAGAAACATACTCTTCAACCAAAGAAGAAAATGAAAAGAATTTTTTTTTATTTTTATTTAATTGCTAGTTAAAGCAAGGAAGGGAAAATACCGACAAGCAAAAAACCAAGAAAAAAATAAAGCGCAGATCGCAAAGAATTAGATTAAAAAATCACACAATAGCAATTGTAAAAACAATGACTCTCACACTTGTTTAAAAACCGTAATTTTTTTTTTTATATTTTTCTGACAATGTTTAAAATGAGAAAACACAAGCTAAGGGTAGAAATAATCCTAAGCTATTGACTATTCAAACAGAGATTCAAACAGCTGAGAGGAATACTTCTAATCAAAGGAGAGGATGACTACCTCACCCTTAACAAAAAGTAGCCAGTACAAGAACACTACTGTTACTCAAACAACACGCGTGAGAACGCGCGCTGAACAACAACAGAGGGCGTGTACACGCGGGCTGACCTTGTACAGGCCGCGTGTATATATAAACTCTAAGAAAAAATAAGAAAACAGATAGACCAGACCAAGAAGAGACCTCTGTTATTGATTACCAGGATCCCTTGAAGGCTTGGATACTCTTTCTAATAGAAAAACAAATAATGCAAGGAAAAATAATAAGGAAAAAACAATCTGAGATAGGACTGTTAGCAAACAAGACTTAGACATAATTTCAAAAAAACCCCTGAGAATGTGTGATTCTGACAGGGAAGAGGAGGACTATCTCTGAGGTTCTATGAACTCCTACACGCTACTTCTACCTCTACAACTAGCGTTCACACGCGGGCTGAAAGAAGCTAGGGCACGGGTACACGCGTGCAGTCCTTGTACAGGCCGCATGTACCTCTGTGGGTCTCGAAAAACATAGCCAAGCAAAATTCAAGGAAAGATGGTATGGAAAACCAGACTCTCTGCTAGCTCAGACTTTATAGAAACAAAAAGAAAAGACAGGCAAGAAAAACTAGTCTTTAAACTACCCAAAAACTAAATAAAATTCCAGGAACCCTAAAGAGTTATCTCCCCAGTATGGTCGCCAATTCTGTTGTTTGGAAAAACACCCTATGGACTAGCAAATAGAGTTTAGACTTTGCATGCAGATATGACCGAATAGAAATCAATTTCTACCTTCATCCCTAGATTTAAATCCCCTTTTCTTAGTCAATACATGGAAAGATCAACCTACCTCGTTACCGACGTTTGATGTCGATCCTCCGTTGTGCTTGATTACTTGTTCACAATGCTCCTTCCAAAGATGACCTACATTCAAGACAATCTACAACTATGCATGCATGCTACTAATATAATAACGGGTTAGAAATCAAACATAAACTAATCAATATCATAAACAGTTCATGAATTGGGACGAGAAAAGAATTCTCTTTATTACTTAAAATGAGTCAACTTACAAAAAGTTGAGACCGGCCACCGCTCCTTGAATCTGATCCTGGGCTCCTCTTCTTCTGTCCTTCAACTACTTTGCTTTAAATCTCCTTCGGCATTAGGAAAGGCTAAAGGGTTGGGACAATGGAATACATAAATGGGCAGAGTTTCTTTGCTATATTTTTCCTCCTTCCAAGTGGTACCCCTACCCCTTCTTTTATAGGCTAGAAGGAGCTAGGTATTTGGACGAACACTCGGCCATGCATGGCTGGGAGTTTCAGTTAACTCACCCATAGCTTTTTGTTCCGTCGACAACTTTCCTTTTTTCGTGCTTTAGTAGGTACACATGGGTTGTTTTGGGTCAGCCAGCGTGTACACGCATGCAGTAATGGGTTAGGGCGCGTGGGCCTTTACACAATAGGATTTTCAAAGAGTTGTTCAGCAGTGTTTTTCGCAAAGAAAGGATATGAATTGGATTGATGCTAGGTAAGCATGTGTGGTGCAATTTAGGGTTATAACACCTATACCGACAATTCATTGGCTCATTGATGTATTTGGTTCATACTCGACCAAACATTTGATTTAATGTGAACACGTTGAGCCAGTTTCAGGTGGAACCTAGACATGAGCATTGGATAACTGCAAAGCACATTTTGAGATATCTTCATGGGATGCTAAATTATGGTTTTGAGATATGCCTCAAATAGTGACGTACAACTGCATGGATTTATTGATTCATATTGGGTAGGGAGTGCATATGACATAAAGAGTACTTCTTGTATATGCTTTAGCTTAGGCTCTACTATGATATCATGGGCTAGCAAGAAACAAAACTAAGTTGCACTCAACACTATAGAAGTAGAGTATATTGCATTTTGTAATGCTTGTACGGAAGCAGTATGGCTTCGTAAGATGACTTCTGGACTATTTGACCAGGTGATGGATTCAAATGTGATATATTTTGATAATAAAAGTTGTGTGAATCTTTCAGATAACCCCATGTTCCATGACAGGTTGAAGCACATTGAGATCAAGTACTATTTTATTCATGATAATGTTCAGAAGGGAGAATTGGTTCTCCAGTACATCTCCACCAATGAGTAGACAACTGATATTTTGACGAAGACTTTGTACAAGATAAAGTTTCCATACTTGAGGGACAAGATGGTGTTGATATTATGGTAGTTGCGAGAGGTATTGACCTCCATGTGTAACCTTTGATGAGACTAGAATATTCTGAGAAGCTAGAGAAATCCTAAACGGTTGGATATGAACCCTCGAAGACAAGTTGGCTCAAGAGAAAATGTAATATTAAGTTATTAGCCTCCAAGAGTAGAAGTCGGTCGAGTTAGGTCACTTGGAGGACTAGAAGTAAGAGGGTGCTAGATCTCATTTGACACACTATCTCTCACAACTGCATAAGACCAATTGTGCACAAGTTTGGAGAGGAGTTGCATTTGCAGTTGCTGCAATTGACAAATTTTCGGTTTTGTCTTGGACTTTCTCTTGGTTATGGTTTGGACTTTCTTCTTGGTACGCTAGCTCTTGAGAGAGGTATTCTAACTTGTTTGGATATTAGGTATAGGGTTTTCTTCCAGAATTATTATCTCTGTCAAGGTTAAGGTGCTCGAGGGTGGCTTCGGCCTATGGTTGGGTGACAATATTGCTATATTGTTTATGGTGAAATGAGCACAATCACTTTTCTAACAGGTTATGGGCCCACACTATCTTTGAAAAATATAACCGCTGGAAGATAGATTGGGAGATTTTCCAGTTACAATTGCAGTTGTAGTCAAAGTTTTGCTGCAACAATGAAACCCTAACCCTCTTGTTAAGGTACCTTAAGTGAAGAGATTGACCTAATTTCTGGATAGCCTAGTGCACCTCCTAGTACTCTTAGCAAGCTAATATGTCAAGATTGATTTTTTGGTCAAAGTCAAAGGTTGACCAAGTCAAAGTCAAAGGTTGACGAATTCAAAGCAGTAATGACTTACTCTATGAAGACAAAAACTAAGTTAGAAGGGGCTTCTGACTTTAGAGCATGGAAGACAAGGATTGACCTCATCCTTGCCAAGAATAAAGTGTTGGATCTCATGAAAGGAAATATCATGGAACCACAGTTTGAAACGGGAAAAGAGAAGTAACCTCAAAACGTTGCAGTTATGGAAAAGTTCAAGGAAAATGACATCAACGCTATGAGTATCATAGTGGACTCTGTAAAAGACCACTTGATACCCTACATCTCGCTTCTTGACTCATCTAATAAGATGTACAATGCCCTAACTAACCTCTTCTCAGTTGGAAACATTGGACAAGTAATGAGTCTGAAGAATGAGTTCCGTGACATGAAAATGAATGATGCTGATAGCATAACATCATACTTTGTAAGAATCTCTCAGTTAAGAGATCAAGTACAAGCTACTGAAGAAACCATTTCATAAAAGGAATTGGTAAATATAATACTCAATGGCCTTCCCAAGACATGGGATGCATTTTCCACAAGCATGAACACAAGAAAGGAGTATCCCACATTTGAAGAACTTTGTACTTTCCGTGCACAATAATAATCAAGGATTAACGCAAAAGAAAAATCCCAAAATAAATACGATGAACAAGCCTTCACATCAAAGTTCAAGAATTTTAGGAATAAGATGAATTTTGGCTTAAGGAAGAAACCAAATCAAGAAAAGGATATGTCAAATATACAATACTTCAACTGTCGAAAATATTGCCACTACGGAACCATTGTCCCGAGTTAAAGAAAAGGAAGGAAATAGACGAAGCAACAATTGCTGAAGAAAGGGAACCCTTAAAGAAAGCCAAGCATGATAAAACAAACTTCTTCTTCTAGTCAAGGTAACAATATTCTTCATAGTTCTTATACATACCATGCTTACATAGTTCCTTTACATATCATGTATATCTATTTCTTAAAAGATAAGATGGTTAGTGAAACAATACCTATGGAAGAATAACAAGATAAGGATTGCTATCACGATGACTACAAGTCAACCAATACACATGAAAAAGATGAAGTACGTTGAAAATGTTTGGTAACAATTCCTGTGGAAGCTATTATATAAGTAACGACTACCAGATAGGCCAAAATTAGAATAAAACTTGAAGAGACCGAGAAGAAGTCAAATCAGAAAGAAGTCAGTAATCAAGAGAAAATTAGAAAAATACTTGTGACACCTTGCAGAAGGAAATAAGGATACAAATGGAAGTGTGGAATCTCTTAGATGGAGGGAGATGATTACAAAATTCCAAAATAAGAGCATGCATTCATGCATGAAGCAAGGATTAGTAGGGAGATAATCCTAAAGGACATGATCCATTAAATAATCCATACATATTATAAATTATCTTTCCATGTTCCCCATTGAAAATAGAAGCCATGATAAGCAACACATGTTCAGTTTGACTCTAGAAGAAGTCTTCTTCGAAAATAAGCCTTAGTATCCTTTGTTGTCCATCTACATCCATATTCCTATGATGAAAGGAAGAAGTTGGAATCTTCAGGAAGAAAGGGAACGTAATCTATAGAAGACTCCATGGACCCAAAAGCTAAGGAGGAACATGAAGAAGAACATGAAGATTCCAAGAAAGAAAGAAAATCCAGAACAACCAGTTATTATACCGAGAATCATAAGACTACCAACTTGGTTTGAACCCACTAGAAGCAATCAAGCATGAGAAATGGAAGTTGTGATGAAGAACAATGTATGTAAGAAAATGTGAAAAATACTTATGAATAGAATCTTTGCGAGATTCAGAACTAGAGATTATTCCAGAAGGAGGGAGAACACCATGACGACAACTTGTTCCAGTAAACTAGATATACCTCTTACAATATCAATGGATTTAAATTTGCATGTAAAAGACCATTCTTCCCAAATAAATCAAATTGAGAAAGAAGCTTATACCATAAAGAGACCCATGTATACAAATGGAAGAAGACCTTGTATGGATTCAAGCAACTTGATGCAAAGTATCTCATACACAGTAAAAGTGTGGTGAAAACTTCCTATGACAGAAGAAGTGATACTTGGATATGTTTCAGTTTGAGCTTTGCCACGATGCCATCAACTAGCAGGAAATAAAAGTATGTTTCACTCAACACTACAGAAGCAGAAGTATATTGCATCTTGTGTTTCTTGTACAAAAGCAATGTGGCTCTGTAAGTTGGTTTCTGAACCATCTCATTAGGTGCTGAATTCGACCATGACATATTAGAGCTATGTGAAGCCTTCAGAGAAACTGGTGTTCTATGATAGGACGAAGTACATTGAGATCAAGAATTATATTCTCCGTGATAATGTCCAGAAGAGAGAAGTGGTTCTCTAGTATATCTCCACAGATGAGAAGATAACATATATTTTGGTAAAGCCTCTGTCCAAGTTGAAAAGTTTGCAGACAAGTTGGGGCTCGTGAAGGTGACTTCCTTATTAGGAAGTGATTATTCCTAGGTTGGGAGGGAGCACTGATATGTTATTAATTTATGGACAGTCATTTTCCAGTTCGGAAAATGGTATAGGATGGGTAGTTCCTTTCTAGTTTGGAAAGTGGTTTGATATTTTTGACGGACATGAATTTTCCAGTTCAGAAAACGGTCTAGATCGGACAATCATTTTTGTAATGAAAATGGTTTGATAGATTTCTGATGTACCATAGACAATGATTCCCCTTGTGTCCAGTGTGGGGGAATGGTCTAGGACAATAATTCTTCTTGGAATTCACTCAGAGTAGTGGTCAAGTAGAATGGTCCACCTTGCCGGGCAGTCATTCTTTTGAAGTTCATAGTTGTGAGCAATTCCAAAGAATGGTCCACCTTGTCAGGCAATCATTCTTTCGAAGTTCATAGTTGTGAGCAATTCCGAAGAATGGTCCATTTTGGAGGTTAGTGCAGGACAATCATTTTGATAGGAATTGGTCCAAACAATAATTCCCTAGGGAATACTCGTTCTCTCTAGGTTTCACTTTGTTTAGTGCTAGAGGAATGGCCCAGTTAGGTGAATGGTCCAGGTTCAACAATCAGGGACATGCATTCCCTAGGGTAGACTCATTCTCTCTAGGTTTCACTGTGATTAGTGCCAGAGGAATGGACCAGTTAGGTGAATGGTCCAGGCTCAGAAATCAGGGACAATTATTCTTCTATGCTTGGGAAGAATAGTCCAAATATCCCATGGCTGATGTTTTTACTCTCTAAGGGAAAATGATTTTCCATATCTCACATATGTGAGTGGAAAAATGGCCCAGATGACTCAGTTTATATCATGATATTGTTATGTGTTATGCAGGTTGATATCAGATGATATGAGTGCTGTGGAAACTGTATGTCTATGGACAATAGCTGTATGACACTATGGTGGATGTGTTCCACTGGTTGTGACTATGTGTCACTGATTAGTAGTTGTGTGATAATTGGTGTGGTTGTGTACCAATGGATAGTAGTTGTCTACTATGGATAGACACAATTGTGTTCTATTGAATGACATTGTTCTGATTTCCATGAAGACTATCACTAGTCTTGGAGATGATTACTATCCAGATGGATAGTCAGTATGCTGATGGAAAGATATTATCCCTATGGAAAATGGTCTAGGATAGTCATTCTTCTAGGACATATGTCTGGATTAGAATAATAGTCCTTATATCCCATGGCTTGGCTTCCAACATTCATTGGAAAAATTATTCTTCTAGGACATATGTCCGGATTAGAAGAATGGTTCTTGTATCACTCTATGGAGTGAGTGACCTATTCAACATCATGCCTGATTACCCAGATGGAGTATGGCTTTGAGAGATGATGCAGTCGATGCTATCAAATGATACTAATAGTGATGATGGTGCTCATGATTTGATCTTGAGATAGCATGTGTGGCTATGCTGATGTTACCAGTTGAATGGTCTGTTTGTGCTCAAGAACATTTCCATTAATAACTCCCTATCTCGGAGGGAGTGTTGATATTATGGTAGATGCATGAGGTATTAACCTCCATGTTTAACCTTTGACAAGACTAGAATATTTCGGGAAGCTAGAGAAACCCTAAACAGTTGGATACGAACCCTAGAAGACAAGTTGACTCAAGATAAAATGTAATATTAAGTTATTAGCCTCCAAGAGTAGAAGTCAACCCAGTTAGGTCACTTGGAGGACTATAAATAAGAGGGCGCTAGATCTTATTTGACACACTCTCTCTCACAATTGCATAAGACCAGTTGTGTGCAAGTTTGGAGAGGAGTTGTAGCTGCAAATGCTGCAATTGACAAATTTTCGGTTTTGGCTTGGACTTTCTCTTGGTTATGGTTGGGAATTTCTTCTTGGTCACTAGCTCTAGATAGAGGTACGCTACTTTGGTTGGCTATTGGGTCTAGGTTTTTCTTCCATAAATATTCTCTCTGTCAAGGTTAAGGTGCTCGTGGGTGGCTTCGGCCTATGGTTGGGTGACAATATTGCTATATTGTCTATGGTGAAATGAGCACACTTACTATTCTAACAACTAGGACTCATGGATATTTATCCCTTGGTTGAAAGGGAGGATATGACTTCCTCGGTTGGGAGGAAGTGATGATATATGGCATCATGGATAGTTAGTGTGTTGGTGGAAAAACATTCTCCAGGCAGAGAAAGGTCCAGGAAGGACAAATTGTTGGTGGACATACATCCTCCTTGTGGAGGATGGTCCAGGTTGACAAATTGTTGGTGGAAAAACAGTCTCCCTATGGAGAATGGTCTAGGTTGAAAGATTATCGATGTACCATGGACAACTATTTTTCTATGATGTATGTCCAGATTAGAAGAATGGTCCGTCCCCCTGAGTTCACAGTAGTGACCAGAATGGGGAGATTGGTACATGACAGACAATTTCCCTAAGTTCACAGTAGTGGCTGGAGGGAAAATGGTCCAGGATAGTCATTCTTCTAGGATGTATGTTTGGATTAGAAGAATGGTCCTTGTATCCCATGACGTGGATTTCAGTATCTGGGAGGACAATAATTATTCTAGGGCGCATATCCATATTAGAGGAATGGTTATTGTAGCCCGTGGCGTGGTGTGCAACATATGGGAGGATAATCATTCTTCTAGGATGTGTGTTCGGATTAGAAGAATGGTCCTTGTAGATCATTGTGGGGATTTCAACATTTGTTGGGATAATTATTCTTCTAGGACGTATATCTGGATTAGAAGAATGGCCCCTATATCACTCTGTTGAGTGAGTGAATTATGCAATACACTCTATTGAGTGTGATGATTTCATCACATGACTTATTCAACATCATGCCTAATTACTCAGATGGAGTATGGCCTTGAGAGATGATGCAGTCAATGATATATTTTTATGCCAGGATGCTATCAGATGATACTGTTAGTGATGATGATGCTCGTGAATTGATATGCGTGATCATGGGATCGCATGTGTGTCTATGATGATGCTACATGTAGAATGATCTGCAAGACTATGTGAGCCTTATCCATACCATGTGAAATGGATGGATGTGTTTGGGACCATTACAGTTAATACCTCCCTAGCTAGGAGGGAGTGTTTATATTATGGTATATGCGGGAGGTATCAACCTCCATGTGTAACCTCTTGATAGATTAGAATATTCTGGAAGCTATAGAAACCCTAAACATATGTGTGGAAACCCTAGAAGACAAGTCCGCTTAATAAAATAAATAATATTAAAGTATTACCCTCCAAAAAGAGAAGTTGGCCTAGACAAGTGACAAAGAGAACTATAAATAGAGGGTGCTTGATTTCATTTGTACACACACTATTACTCAAGATAAGTGGTGTGCAGGTCTAGAGGAGGAGTGCAACTACAATGACTGCACTTGGGTATTGGTCTTGGTCTATGGTTTGGGACTTTTTTCTTGGTGTGATATCTTTGGATAAAGGTGCACTCTCTCTTGTTTATCTGTTGGATCTAGTGTTGCTTCCAGAATAATTCTATTTTTCAAAGGTTACGGTGCTTGGGGGTGGCCACATTCCTATGGTTGGGTGAAAATATTGTGATATTGTCTATGGTGAAACGAGCACATCGAATATTTTAACACTACCATGAATTCATATTGCCCGTATATTGTCCTGTATGCTGTCTTGTTGATAGCTTCTTACTTTATCCTCAATGAAAACCCAATCTCAAGTCAATCTTGGAAAATGTTCTTTCACCTTTCATTTGATCAAATAAATCATCAATTCTTGGCAAATGACATTTGTTCTTTATGGTGACCTTATTCAACTATACGAAATCAATACACAACCTTAAGGTTCCATCTTTATTCTTCACAAAAATCATTGGGGATCCTCAAGGTTCCACACCTAGGGGTATATACCCCTTCCTTAACAACTCTTTGAGTTGCATTTGCAACTCTTTCAACTCCGACATACCCATTATGTATGGTGTCTTGGACACTGGGGCACCTCCTAGCACCATAAAAATAGAAAAATTAATGTCTCTCTTTGGTGGCAGTCATAGGATTTCCCCAAAAACATCTTCAAAATCCCTCAAGACTGGATGGTACTCAATACATGCCACTTTGGCTCTGGTTGCCTCTTCCATATGGGCTTCAAAAATCAAACATCTCTTCCTGAAATTTTCCAACTGCATAGTTGAAATTTCTCTAACAACTACAACTCTTGGAATGCCTTGAACTATCTGTACTTGCTGCTGTTTTAGGACAACAAACAGGTCTGATAATTCACCCCCTCAAATATGCCTTTAAACTAATAATTGGATGCTCTTTTAAGGTGCCCTTTCAAGTGTGTTCTTAACTGATGTTAGCACATGCATATACCTTAAAACATACAATACTCCTCTAGATATTTTAACTACTTTACAACTGATAAATAACTAAGCACACATAAAAAAATGAACTCATAGTGTTTTTGGTCAACATGACCCTAGACAACCCCGCACTAGGGAAAACCAATTTGAGATATATGTATATATATGGAGTTCTTCAAGCAACAACTACAACATGGAAGATAATACAAATGAACCTGTACACTTTGCAAGCTCCTCTCAAGATTTTCAATCAACAAAGTTACCAACTTAACGAGAACTATGACCTCAAAATGAGAACTCTGGCCCAAAAAACCCATATTTTTGCAAAAAAAATAAATGAAAATCAACCCCTAAATCGAAAAGTGGTACTACTAGTAGCACCATTTTTTCAAACGGGGTCAAAATTACAACATTTTTCAAGCATGGCCTTCAAAAATCATACAGTAGCTCAAAAAACCCTTAAAAAAAACACTTAAATAAAAAATCCATAGGCTAAAAGTTCTACAAAATGATGATTTTTTTTGGGGACATTTGCCCGAAATTCGACGATAAATTGTTAGATTCGTAGATTTGAGTGATTATTTCTGTATAATCTGAGTATCCCAAGGGTTTTTTAACATGCTGAATCCATTTCTGCATTCAAAAATCGATTTTGAACAACAAAAAATAGTGATTCATGTAAATTTTTATTGTTGGATTCCAGCCAAAAAAACCATTTCGTAGAACAACTAGACAATGCCAATAAAAAGTGATATTATATAAAGAAAAATGTTTTTTTCAAAACATTAAAATTAGAGATATTTTGAGATATTATGAAAACGTACTTTTAGTAGTTGGTGCCATTAAAACCAAAATCTCAAAATCAACCATCAAATTGAAAAGTACTGCTACAAGTAGTACCAATTTTAAAATTGGGGTATTAAAATGACACATTTTTTTAAAGTGGTAAAAGAAATCATCAT
>ML816801.1:145207-159722 GCA_009831015.1 Picea engelmannii
TGGCTAAATATAGAGAAGACATATCAAAGAAAGAAAGAAGATATTGAAGACCACTCCATCAAGATCATCAAAGGTAAAGAATCTCCAAAAATTCTTGATTGCATTATTTCTAAATGTAAGCTTGAAGACATTTCAAATGAAGACAAAGAATCATATGATGATATTGGCAAAAAGGAAGAGCTTGAAAACATTTCAAATGAATACAAAGACTCAAGTGATGATAGCACAAAGGAATATCTCGAAGATGTTTCAAATGAAGGTAAATAATTCTCAAAGACCCTTGATTCCAATGATTCAAAATGTGATGATGTTGAATTTTTCTCTACAAGTGAAGAATAAAATCTAGAAATAGTTTGTGTAGCGTTTGATGGTAGTCATCCCATGGAAAGAATAGAAGAAGAACTATTAGAACTTCAAAATAAAGTTGAAGAGTGTTTATATGAATATATCAATGATCATTATTATATAGACTATAGCTATCTTTCAGATAACACTAAGAAGTTTCTTAAGAAGAGTCAAAGGCACATCTTGAAGTTAAAGGGAATGCTCAAAGAACAAGAAGAGAGTAATAAGACCCAATTAGAAGAAAAGGAAGAAGAGACCACAAGACTAAGGAATGAACAAGAAGATAAGAAGGTAGATTATGAGATTAGAAAGTGTTTTGAAACTATTGTTCATCTCAAGACCCAAATTGAAGAAGCCAAAAGGGTAGAGGAACTATTGAAGAATCAAATAAATGAAAAGGAAAAGTTATGTCATAAGTTAGAAGCTGAAGTTGTTGACCTTAGAAAGAAGGTAGAGAAGTTAAACAAATTCTTGAATAGCTCACAAATCTTGAATGAGATATTGAAAAGTCAAAGATCACCATATGATAAATCAGGTCTTGGATACAAAGGAGAAGCTACACATGCTGAAGCAAGCACCTCAAAGAAGCATGAGGTAAGTCCATCAAAGGAACAAGAAAATGTTTCAAATAAACCATCTACACAAAGATTTTTTTTTTTAAAAAGAACAATGCAAGGAATACATCAAGAAGCTATCTTTGGGACACCAAAGCAAAGGTATGAAAGTATTTTTCATGGGCATTGTTATTCATGTAATGAATATGGTCACAGATCTTTTGAATGTAGATCTTATGAAATGAGATATAATGGAAGATTTTATAACAACATAAGGTGTTGGAGATGTGATCAAGTAGGACACATTGCTATTCACTATAATACCATGAGATGCTACATCTGTAGTGGATTTGGCCACAAATTCTAGGATTGTTGGAACACAAGAAGAAATTCCATGATGAGGACTTCACATAACATGGGTAGAAGAAGGAATGAAGTAAGGAAGGGAGACATATTTGCAAAAATGGATGCTCAAAGCTCAAGTTCTGAGAAGCAGGGACACCTTCATAAGTGGGTGAAGAAGACTGAGCAACCAGAACAGAATGAAAGCCTAAAGGGAAGCTCAAGTGTTTCATCTACTGAGGTATACATGGGTGACAGTTGTAACAGTCACGTACATATGCTGGCTGACCTTGAATAGGTCACGTACATACACGATATGTTGTGCCACAGGCCGCGTATATGGGGTAAAACCTTAGGAAAAAGGCAATGCACATGGGTTGTAGCTTGATGTGATGGTATAACTCTGTGTTGGAGAGTCTCACATGGTTTGTTGTAGGTTCTGAAATTTTTTTTTGCAAGTTTTCATGATTCTATATTGAATTATGTAAAGTGATGATAAAAATAATGAAAGGCCATCTTGGATGCATGGGACTAACCCATGAGTATGGATCGAGGAATTTTTATGTTGAAGAACAATGGTGGTTATAAAAGTGAAGTTATGTCACCTTGGTTATATGATTTATCATGATGATGATAGCTAGAGATGTCATTGATCTATTGAAGCATACTACTAGTACATGTATTGTTGGATGCTTAGTATTTGCTGAAGTGAATGGAGGATTGAGGCTAATCTGTTGGGGTACATGGATTATGCATATTTAAGTTTCATTGATATATCTTGTGATGTATTATTGAAATCTTACTTGTTGGATATCTTGGTGCATGCATTTGGCATATGAATGGGCTACATATTGGGACATGTAGTTGGTGAGTTGATGAGGTGATCATGTTGTACATCATTGATGAGTCATGGTTTGACCTATAGTTGATGCATTGGTAGAGGCACCTACTAGCAGTGTGATTGACACATGTTTTATGGAAGAATTTCCATACATGTATGAGGATTCATCATGTTGTAGTATTGGTGCATGGTTGGCATACTTTCTTGGTACAAGTAGTGATACATGCATGTTGATGTACATGTTTGATATATGTTTGGATGATGAGTACTTGGCTAAAAGAAAATCATTGGTATTACTTGATTAGCATATATTTTGGTACATGATACATTTGATGATTGTGACACTTGGTTCATGGTAGAGACATATCATGAGAGATATGACACTTGTTTAGCATGTTGGTAGATGCACATGGTTGGGATATTGGTAGATGCACATGTTGGCATGTTGATAGAGGCATATGGTCGATACATTCCATGGATGATATCTTATGGCACATAGTATGGTGTTGATGTACATGATTGATGTACATGGGTGTTGTGCATGGTGGGGACACATTTTGGTACAGGATGTACTTGGTTGATTTCTCATGATTTTCTATTTCATTGTTGACATATCATTTGCTTCATTATGTTTTGTATTGCATGAGTTTGACGCATGAACATGTCCAAGGATCATCATGTGGTAGCATCGTGTAGAGAATATAGAGGGAGACATACCCATAGGGGGATTCATTCTTCTTCCCATGATTCTAGGAGGAGATATTTTTTAGATGCATACTAGGAAAGAGCCCTATATTTGAAGAAAAGAGCACAGAGGCATAATTCTAGGGGGAGCGATGGTCACAGGGGGAGTATGAGCAATGTATCTTCAACATTACATCAGAATGATATCCCTTGTTAAAAAAGGGAGAGATTATTCAGAGTAATATCAAAGGCATTCAAACAGGGGGATAAATCCCAGGAAGAGTTCAAGCAGGGGGAGCAGCCCCAAGGGGATAATGGCCCTTTGCCATTGATGTCAAAGGGGGAGAGATAGTCACATTGATGTGATTGATGTTTATTGATGGGGAGAGCTAGTCACATTGATATGTTTGGTGACTATTGATATAGAGTATGACTTGTCTACATGTTGACATCAATGATTGGTGTTGACATCAATGTTGGTATTGCCATCAATGCCAAAGGGGGATATTGTTGGATCATGTTGTCATTGATGCCAATGGTTTCATTGATTGATGTCAAGTGATTGATTGATGCCAAAGGATTGATTGATTGATGATTGATTTCAAATTTAATATATGAGGATGGATAGATGTAAATTATATGATGCATATGATGTCATGCATAGATGAAGATGGATCAATGAGTTGTCATTGATACATGATGCAAAGATGAAGATGGATCGATATGGTTTCTTTGATATATGATGCATTTATAATTATAGTCTTGTCATGGTTGATAAGGTGCATAAATTGATGAACTCCAAAAGTGGTCCCCTTATGGTGAAAGCCCTCACGGGAAGAAACTTTACGGTTGTGTTATAATAGAATTATGGTTGGAGAACCCATGATTATATGTGGAATAATCATATGAAGATCAGTGAAGTTGTTGGTGAAACTATCCTATATGGATAGTGCTTGTCATGCCATTTCCTGTGGTATGTGGAATGTCACATAACACCTCACGGTTTGAGAATTATGGCCTTACAAAGATGGAGGACCCTCATATGTTGGCTTGAATCCCCAAAAGGTCAAAGAAGTCAAAGATCTTGCAAAGAAGAAATTATTATTTAAATGATAAAGTAAAATGACAAAGCCAAGGAGGATTATCTAAATAATAAAGAGAAGTAACAAAATCAAGAAAGATTATTTAAATGATAAAGTGAGGCGACAAAATCAAGAAGGAGTATTTAAATGATAAAGTGATGGAGAACTTTCTATTTATGGAAAGTGGTTAACTCTAAAATGAGAAAATTAGGTTAAGTGACCTATAAATAGGTTAAGTGATATAGAAGTGGGTTAAGTGACCTAGAAGATGAAGAGTATAAATAAGAGACACGGGTCTCTTGTGAAATGCATCTCTTGTATATCTTTTGCAAGGTTCTCTTGAGAATATCTTGAAGATCTATTCTAAGAGAGAGATTGAGTGGAGGATCTCACGGAAGCATCAAATTTTTCGTAAGTATGATATCTTTATGGCGAAAGTTTCAGAAGTTCAGAAACCCTAGTTTCTAAGGCGTACGAGGGCTGACAGTGTATTAGGGTGCATACATACTGTGTTATACGCGGGATGAAAATGTATTAGGGTGCATACATACCGAGTTATACGTGGGATGGAAGTGTATTAGGGTGAGTACATACTAAGTTATACGCAGTCTGGCAGTGTATTAGGGTGCGTACATGTTGGAAAAACCATGGAAAATTGAAGAGATGAAGATGCAAAGATTCTAGATTCTGAGATCAATCTCACGGGAAGGCCTAAAGTGCTTAGATATATCAGATCTATCCATTGGTTCAAAAGGTATGGTCACATAGTTGTCTTGATGGATACTCTTGCTTATTTTTTGGTTAATACTTGAGGCATTCTTGGTATGGTTGTTGTGATATGGTTGTGTTGGTTAATTGATGGAGTGAGCAACACTCTTACAATTCAGTACTGATATTATTGCTATAGTATGATAATTGATTATACATGATTGAGTAGAATTCATATTGTATGGTTGAGGATCATGAGTATGTTGTTGGAGAGCTTGGATGTGTTGTGATTGGTTATGGGTCAGATTGGACAATGAAAGATAGAAGAGAATGTGATTGCAGGTTGCATAGGATCTGAATGTGTGAATTAAAGCAAAACCCTAGTTGCTCATAAGTATACGCAGGCTGTATTATAGACTAGCCACGTACATACACGGTCTGTACTACTGGTATGGAGTGTACACATGCATGCTGCACTACCGACAGGTCGCGTACCTATGACAGATTGATATCTGTTGAGGATTGTTTCCTCAACTCAGTTGGTGTTGAGAGTGTAAGATGAGTCTTGCATTATAAAGTTGGTGCTCTTTTAGAGCTATACTCTATTCAATTGTTGCTAAAAAAACCCAAGGATTGTAGTCCATAATAAAAAGAAAATTGTACATACATCTTGTGTTCTTCGTGTTCCTTGTGGTGGTGATTTGTTGATGATATATTGCTGATATATGTTCAGATTTAACTACTTATAAATGAGAACAATGAGTAATGAGTTAATGGTGATTAATAACTAATGAGTTTTGTGTAAGAGGGAAGTTTTTGGAAAAAGAGCCCTACACTGTTCACCCCCCCTCTCAGTGTAGTCAGTGTGTCCAACAATTGGTATCAGAACAAGCCTTCTCTATAGGCCTTAACAAGCTTGGAGGAGATCCATGGACACACAAATGGATGATGAAGTTCCAATCCTTGATGAGGAAAATTATTCTACTTGGATAATAGAGATGAGAGTGCATTTGAAGGAAATGGGAATATGTATTTGGAAGGCAGCCATTGGTGGATCAGTTTCCATGAAGAACAGGTCAAAGTTTGCAGCGCAAAGGGAAGGAAAGAAGAATGATGCATTGGATCTCAATAACATTCTTAGTGGACTCTCTATCCCTATCAAAGAGAGCATGGGACAATGCACTTCTACCAAGAATCTATGGCTAAAGCTAGAGAAGACATATAAAAGCAAGAAAGAGGATATTGAAGACCACTCCATGAAGATCATCAAAGGTAAAGAATCTCCAAAAATTCTTGATTGCATTTGATCCAGATTTTATGAGAAGAACGAAATGAATACATATTATTAACAGGTGCTTACCAAAAAATAAGCAAGATACAATAAAACTGGTTTTCTATTCAATAACGAAATAAGCTGAAACTGTAAAATGCAGCGGAAATAAGCTTGCTGGAATGGCAGCGGCTTATCTCTGAGAAGAGATGTGACGATAGCGCACATTTGCAAGAAGAAGGTTACAATGAGGATTTGAAGGCATTTTTACAAAAATCAAGAATGCCAAAAAACCTAGACATCCAAAAAACTAACCCTAGGAGATGAAGCACCAAAAGTCATGTGGGCCCCGTTTGGGTAAGTTAGTACATCAACTTCCTGGGGTTGTAACTTTTGCATACGATCTCCGTTTTAGGCGTGTGATAGCCCGTTGGAAAGGTATATTTGAGGAGATTCATTTTGGGGGATCAATCATTCCTTTGGAAATAATTGAGTATCTCTATCCCGAAAAAACCTTCATTTAGGCCCTCAAAATGGCCCCGAAAGTTAAAACTGCTAAAAATAGTAAATTGCCAAAATTGTCAGAAAATTGTTTTGAGCCAGTTGGAAAAGGTGGGTGGCCACCGATATCCATATGGATAAATCCTCCCTCCTTAGGAAGAAATGGTATCCATTGAATTGAGGTCCCCCATCAGATGAGGAAATTTCTACTGAATTTGGCCCCGGGTGAGCCACTTGCCTTGGTGTAGGAGCTGCCTTGCTTTGACGACTCAATAAAGATGGATCCTTTGTTGTCGAGTGCCCTTGATCTATCTGTCCACAATATGATAATTGGATGCTTGTTGTAGGCAGTTGGGGTTGAGCTCTGTTGGTGTCAGTTGTTCTGCTACTTCTGAGGTGTCCAATAATGGTGGGAAATAAGGGCGAAGGAGATCCACGTTGAACACTGGGTGCAGACCAAGGAAAGGAGGAATGTTGAGCTCAAAATCATTATCTCCCATGGCCTTGGTGATAGTGTACGATCCATAATGGAGTGGGAGAAGCTTCCTATGGGGTCCTGTAAGGCATTATTTCTGCAAGTGCAACCAAACTTTGTCGCCAACCTGAAACTTATGCGGCACCCGATTTTGATCATGGCATTATTTGTACTTGTCATTGGACTTCTGTAGGATATTCTGAACCTGTTGGCAGATGTTCTAGAGCTGCTCAATGAACCGAGTGGCTTTGTCAGCTTCAGTTGGAGTAGGAGATGAGTCGGTCGAGGTGATCACAAGGGGAAGTGCAACATCTATGGGTCCCAATGGTTGGAATCCCAACCCCACTTGAAAGGGGCTGTGGCCGTTTGATCTATGCAGGGATCGGTTGTAGCTATGCTGGACATAGGGAAGGCTCTCATCCCATGTGCGAGGGTGATTTGAATTATACATGCGAAGGATATGCACAATCATTCTATTTACAACCTCGGTTTGGCCATCTGTCTGGGGGTGGAAGGCCATGGATTTGGTGAGCTTGGTGTCCAACAGTGACTAAAGGATTGACCAAAATGTGATGAGAAATTGACTATCCCGATCTGAGACAATGGTTTGTGGGATTCCAAAATGTACCCAGACTCATTCAAAGAAGAGCTTGGCAGTGGCCTCTGCTGTGATGCTTTTCTTGTAGGCAACTAGAATCGCCATCTTAGAAAAGCGATCAACAACCACAAAAACACAGTCGTTTCCCCGCTTGGTGGACGGGAGGCCTAACATGTAGTCCATTGAGATGGATTCCCATGGCCTGTCAGGAGTAGGAAGAGGGGTGTACAAACCCTATTTCTTAGTGTTCATTTTGGCAATGTGCAGGCAGTGCAGGACCTGATATACTTGATGACCTCCTGTCAAAGTTTCGGCCAGTATAAATTTTTCTGTAGCATGGCCACTGTCTTTTCAACGCCGAAGTGTCCTGCCACCTAACTGTAGTGGGATTCTTAGATCAACTTCGCTCACTCACCTGATGGAAAAAATATATGGCCCAGACGACACAACAACCCATCCTGAAGATGGAAATTATCGACAACTGCATTTGCACCCAACATTTTGTATGTGGTGGCAAAGTCATGGTCTTTCTCATAGAGTTGGGGCCATCCATATGTCTCATGGCTACAAGATTCTAGCACCGTGGTGAGTGCCGCGACTGGCGGTCTGCTGAGGCAATCAACGACGCGATTGGTGCTTCCTTTTTTATACTTGATGTTGAGGTGGAATTGCTACATGTATGTGGACCACTTTTGATGGCGGCCATTCTGCAATTTTCCCTATGTCTGCATGAACTGCAGTGGCTTATGATTAGTGTGGATGACTGTCTCCTTCCCAAGAATGTAATATCTCCACTAGAGGCATGCTTTCACAATGGAGTACATTTATTTGTCATAAGTAGGGTACTTATAGACAATATCTGACAATGTCTCACTATGATAGGCCACAGGGTGGTCGTGTTGAGTGAGAACGGAGCCCACAACATAGTCTGAAGCATCTGTCTCGATCTCAAAAGGATGCTGCAGGTCTGGTAGTGAAAGTACTAGGGCTGAGCACAAGCACTGCTTCAAATCATCGAACTCTTGTTGTTGGGACTGGCCCCACATAAATTTTTCCTTACCACTACCCCTGTTTATTTGGCTGAGGGCCCATGCAATATGGGAGAAACCCAACACGAACCTGCAGTAGAAATTGGCAAGGACCAAGAAGTTCTGAAGCTCAGTGAGTGTTTTTGGAGCTGGACAGTCACAAATGACTTGGATCTTAGCTGGATCCACATGTACGCCATGCTGATCAATGATGTAGCCCAGGTAATGGACCTTGTCCATGCCGAAGGAGAATTTTTCCAAGTTGGTGTATAGCTTGTGCTACCGCAGGGTGTGCAGAACCTGTTGAGTATGCCATAAGTGTTCGACCCAAGTCTTTCTGTAAATTAGAATGTCATCGAGATACACCACTTCAAAAGTATTGGTGAATGGTCCCAGGATATCGTCCATCATCCTCATGAAAGTGGATGGAGCATCTGTCAAACCAAAGGGCATGACCAACCATTCAAAAAGGCCTTCCTTTGACTTGAAGGTGGTCTTCCATACATCTTTCTGTTCCATTGGGACGTGGTGGTAGCTAGACTTCAGATCAATCTTACTGAAGTATTTGGACATCGTGAGTTGATATGGGAGGTCATCGATTCTGGGAATCGGGTACCGGTTTCTAACTGTGATTTTATTCAGAGCTCGGTAATCAATACAGAGTCACCAGGTCCCATCTTTCTTCTGTACTAACATGATTGGGCTCCCGCAAGGTGATGAGCTGGGGCGGATGTGACCCTTGTGGAGCAGTTCTTGGATATGTCGCTTGATATCTTCATTCTCTAACAAAGAGTGACGACAGACTGTCCCATTGGGTAGCAGTGCCCTGGGGGTCAGATCGATGGGGTGCTTGACCTGGCAGTGTAGAGGTACCCCTGTAGGTGAGGAGAAGATATCTAAGTATTCTTCCATGACCTTATCTACTTGCTTCTACTGTGTGGAGAGGTCGGTCGTAGATACCCTGGATGTGGCTGTGATCTTTCTCTTATTCTGAGAGTGAATCATGAAGAAGACAAACTTCCCCATCTGAGAGATGAACTTCCTGCATTTCTTAGTAGATATCAAGGAAATAACACTAGGTGGGACTGCCTCGGTATCCTGTACAATTTCCTATTCAAAGTAATAATAACACTACGAGGCCTAGACTCATATACAACATGGCGTTTCCATAAATAAGGTTGGCCCAAAATAACATCACAAACTTCGAGAGGATCAACATCACACAATACCTCATCTTTGAAGGGCTTGATCCCGTATGACAGTCAACACTGTTGGCTGACGCGAAGATCACTTCCTTAGCGGAGCCATCCAATGGTGTACAGTTGTGGGTGCGACGTTGTTGGCAATGGTAGCCGCTTGATGACCTCTACTGAGATGAGGTTCTTCTGGCTACCGCTATCAACGATGAAGTGCAACGGGGTGCCTTTTACCCACATCTATGAATGTAAGAGGCACTCTCCTTCTTCTAGCTCATCTGGTTCACCAGGTTGGAGCTTAGTGGTAGCAATAGTGGCACTGGGTTCCACATCAATGATTCGTCTTCCCCTTTTTGGTTCTTTCTCAGAGTCATAATCTGCATCTAATTCATAGACTTTCACTTCGGCCACCAGTGACTGCTTTGAGCGGTAGTCAACAGTGTTATGCCAAGGGCTCTTATGGAAATCGCACCACTTCCTGGTATCTTTCTTTGTCTTTCTGGTGTCCTTATTTGCTTGCGGATTGGACTGGTTGTCCTGATACTATCCATATTTTCTCTGTCCTTTGTTTAGTGGGTTGGGTCCACCCTTTCTTGGATTTTTTTGTGAGGGGTTCCCAGGCCCAAATTACCGTGTCTTTTGTTTGAGCTTCTACTCGATTTTGACGGCAGATCGGTAGGCCATGCCCAAGGATGAGATGTACAAAAATTCCATTTCGGTCTGGATGTATCTATGCAGAGAACCATGATACTTGAGCACCAGATGTCACTCTGAATCTTTGATACCCAACTTGGTGCGCAAGGTATGGAAGATATTTGTGAAATATGTCACTGCTTGGTCTCTTTCTTTCCGCAGTGTGGTCCATTTGGTATACAGGTCGTCATAACTTCCGACAGGGTAGTATTGTTCCTTAATAGAATCCTTGAAGGATTCCTAGGTGGCTATGACTGAAAATAATGAGGTTTCCTCTGTTTCCTTTTGCTCACAGAAAGTTTCCCACCAATCTTTGACATGGGGAACGAATTTGAGGAGTGCAAAAGTAATCTTTTCTTTATTCGAAAAGTTATGGACATAAAAACACCCTTCTAGTAGATTCAACCACTTGTCTACAACATCTACGTCTATCTAAACTTCAAATATAGGAATATCGAAGTTTATTTGTACCTTAAAGGGGGCAGCGCCTTCGTTCGAAGAAGATGTGTTGCTTGTTGGTGGCCGCTGAAGAATTTGCGTGAAACTATCCATCATCTCGTTCCTCTGTTGCATGAGGGCTTCCTCAATCAACAGTTTGAAAGGATCTCCTATCCTGTCATCTTTCTTTTCTCCTACCATGGGAGGTCGCTTGGGCATGCGAGAGCTTCTTTCCTCAAGAGAAACAAGCTCGAGACCCAACTCTTTGTACTCTAACCTCGTTGGGGACATACATTAAGACGACAAGGAGCAGATCGCTCTGATACCATTGATATGGATTTTATGAGCAAAAAAAAATGAATACAGATTATTAACAAGTTCTTAACACAAAATAACAGAGATACAGTAAAACTGGTTTTCTATTCAATAACGAAATAAGCTGAAACTGTAAAATGCAGCGGAAACAAGCTTGTTGGAATTGTGGCGGCTTATCTCTGAGAAGAGATGTGACGACAACACGCATTCACAAGAAGAAGGTTACAATGAGACTCTAAAGGCATTTTTACAAAAAGAAAGAATTCCAAAAACCCTAGACATCCAAAAACCTAACCCTAGGAGATGAAGCGCCTAAAGTCATGTGGGTCCCGTTTGGGTAAGTTAGTACATCAACTTCCCAAGGCCGTAACTTTTGCATACAATCTCCGTTTTAGGCGTGTGATAGCATGTTGGAAAGGTATCATCGAGGAGATTCATTTTTGGGGCTCAATCATGCCTTTAGATATCATCGAGGAGATCGATCCTGAAAAACCTTCATTTAGGCCCTCAAAATGGCCCCAGAAGTTAAAATTGATAAAAATAGTAAATTGCCAAAACTATCAGAAAATTGTTTTGAGCCAGTTGGAAAAGGTGGGTGGCCACCGATATCCATATGGATAAGAATTATTTCTAAATTTGAGCTTGAATACATTTCAAATGAAGACAAAGAATCATGTGATGATATTGGCACAAAGGAAGAGCTTGAAAACATTTCAAATGAAGACAAAGACTCAAGTGATGATAGCACAAAGGAAGATCTTGAAGATGTTTCAAATGAAGTTAAAGAATACTCAAAGACCCTTGATTGTAATGATTCAAAATGAGATGATGTTGAATTTTTCTCTACAAGTGAAGAAGAAAATCTTGAAATATTTTATGTAGAGTTTGATGGTAGTCATCCCATGGAAAGAATAGAAGAAGAACTATTAGAACTTCAAAATAAAGTTGAAGAGGGTTTATATGAATATAGCAATGATAATTATTATATAGACTATATCTATCTTTCAGATAACACTAAGAAGTTTCTTAAGAAGAGTCAAAGGCACATCTTGTAGTTAAAGGGAATGCTTAAAGAACAAGAAGAGAGTAATAATACTCAATTAGAAGAAAAAGAAGAAGAGATCAAAAGACTAAGGAATGAAAAATAAGACAATAAGGTAGATGATGAGATTAGAAAATGTTTTGAAACTATTGTTCATCTCAAGACCCAAATTGAAGAATCCAAAAGGGTAGAGGAACTATTGAAGAATAAAATAAATGAAAAGGAGTCATGTCATAAGTTAGAAGCTGAAGTTGTTGATCTTAGAAAGAAGGTAGAGAAGTCAAACAAATTCTTGAATAGCTCACAAATCTTAAATGAGATATTGGAAATTCAACGATCACCATATGATAAATCAGGGCTTGGATACAAAGGAGAAGCTACAGATGCTAAAGCAAGCACCTCAAAGAAGCATGAGGTTAGCCCATCAAAGGAAGAAGACAATGTTGCAAACCAACCATCTACATGGGTGTTTTGCATGGTGGGCACACATTTTGGTACATGATGTACTTGGTTGATATGTTTCCCATGATTCTATATTTCATTGTTGACATATCATTTTCTTCATGATGTTTGGTATTGCATGAGTTTGATGCATGAATAGGTCCAAGGATCATCATGATGTAGCATATTGCAGAGAAGATAGGGGGAGAGATACCTATAGGGGGAGTCATTCTTCTTCCCATGATTCTAGGAGGAGATAGTTTTCAGATTCATACTAGTAAAGAGCCCTATATTTGAAGAAAAGAGCACAGAGGCATAATTCCAGGGGGGAGTGATGGTCATAGGGGGAGTATGAGCGATGTATCTTCAACATTAAATCATAATGATATCCCTTGTTAAAAAAGGGAGAGATTATTCAGAGGAAGATCAAAGGCATTCAGACAAGGGGAGCAACCCCAAGAAGAGTTCAAGAAGGGGGAGCAACCCCAAGGGGAGAATGGTCCTTTTCCATTGATTTTAAAGGGGGAGAGATAGTCACATTGATGTGAATGATGTTTATTTATGGGGAGAGATAGTCACATTGATATGTTTGGTGACTATTTATATAGAGTATGACTTGTATACATGTTGACATCAATGATTGGTGTTGACATCAATGTTGGTATTGCCATCAATGCCAAAGGTAGATATTGTTGGATCATGTTGTCATTGATGCCAATGGTTTCATTGATTGATGTGAAGTGATTGATTGATGCCAAAGGATTGATTGATTGATGATTGATGCCAAATGTACTATATGAGAATGGATAGATGTCAAGTATATGATGCATATGATGTCATGCATAGATGAAGATGGATCAATGAGTTTTCATTGATACATGATGCAAAGATGAAGATGGATCGATATGGTTTCTTTGATATATGATGCATTGATCACTATAGTCTTGTCATGGTTGATAAGGTGCATAAATGGATGAACTCCAAAAGTGGTCCCCTTATGGTGAAATCCCTCATGGGAAGATGATTTAGGGTTGAGTTATCCTAGAAGTATGGTTGGATAACTCATGCTTATATGTGGAATAATGAGATGAATATTAATGAAGTTGTTGGTGAAACTATCCTAGATGGATAGTGCTTGTCATGCCATTTCTGGTGGTATGTGGAATGTCACATAACTCCTCATGGTTTGAGAGTTATGGCCTTACGAAGATGGAGGACCCTCATATGTTGGCTTGAAGCCCCAAAAGGTCAAATAAGTCAAAGAGCTTGCAAAGAAGAAATTATTATTTAAATGATAAAGTAAAATGACAAAGTCAAGGAGGATTATTTAGATAATAAAGAGAAGTGACAAAATCAAGAAAAAATATTTAAATGATAAAGTGAGGTGACAAAATAAAAAAGGAATATTTAAATGATAAAGTAATGGAGAACTTTATATTTATGGAAAGTGGTTAACCCTGAAATAAGGAAATTAGGTTAAGTGACCTAGAAATTGGTTAAGTGATATAGAAGTTGGTTAAGTGACCTAGAAGATGAAGAGTATAAATAAGAGGCAAGGGTCTCTTGTGAAATTCATTTCTTGTATATCTTTTGCAAGCATATCTTGAGAATATCTTGAATATCTATTCTGAGAGAGAGATTGAGTGGAGGATCTCATGGAAGCATCAAAGTTTTCATAAGTCTGATATCTTGACGACGAAAGTTTCAGAAGTTCAGAAACCCTAGTTTCTGAGACATACGTGGGATGACAATGTATTAGGGTGTGTACATATTGAGTTATACAAGGGCTGGCAGTGTATTAGGGTGCATACATACTGAGTTATACGTAGGCTAGCAGTGTATTTGCAAGATACCAAATATAATAAATACACAGAATAGAAATAAAATGCTAGAAATGGCAGAATAACAGTAATATAACTAGCATAATCTCCACAATAACACAAAAATAATATGAGAACAACA
>ML816801.1:169429-184530 GCA_009831015.1 Picea engelmannii
ATGTATTATTGAAAACTTACTTGTTGGATATGTTGGTGCATGCATTTGGCATATGAATAGGCTACATATTGGGACATGTAGTTGGTGAGTTGATGATGTGATCATGTTGTACATCATTGATGAGTCATGGCTTGACCTATAGTTTATGCATTGGTAGAGGCAACTACTAGCAGTGTGGTTGACACATGTTTTATGGAGTACTTGCCATACATGTATGAGGATTCATCATGTTGTATTATTGGTGCATGGTTGGCATACTTTCTTGGTACAGGTAGTGATACATGTTGATGTACATGTTTGGTATATGTTTGGATGATGAGTACTTGGCTAAAAGTACATCATTGGTATTACTTTATTAGCATATAATTTGGTACATGAGACATTTGATGATTGGGGCACTTGGTTCATGGTAGAGACATATCATGAGAGATATGACACTTGTTTGGCATGTTGGTAGATGCACATGGTTCGGACATTGGTAGATGCACATGTTGGAATGTTGATAGAGGCATATGGTTGATACATTCCATGGATCATATATTATGGCACATTGTATGGTGTTGATGTACATGGTTGATGTAAATGGGTGTTGTGCATGGTGGGCACACTTTTTGGTACAGGATGTACTTGGTTGATATTTTTCTCATGATTCTTTATTTCATTGTTGACATATCATTTGCTTCATGATGTTTTGTATTGCATGAGTTTGATGCATGAACAGGTCCAATGATCGTCATGTGGTAGCATCTTGTAGAGAATATAGTGGGAGACATACCCACAGGGGGAGTCATTCTTCTTCCCATGATTCTAGGAGGAGATATTTTTCAGATGCATACTAGGAAAGAGCCCTATATTTGAAGAAAAGAGAATACAGGCATAATTCTAGGGGGAGCGATGGTCACAGGGGGAGTATGAGCGATGTATATTCAACATTACATCAGAATGTTATCCCTTGTTTCAAAAGGGAGAGATTTTTCAGAGGAATATCAAAGGCATTAAAACAGGGGGAGCAGCCCCAAGAAGAGTTCAAGCAGGGGGAGAAGCCCCAAGGGGAGAATGGCCCTTTTCCATTGATGTCAAAGGGGGAGAGATAGTCACATTGATGTGATTGATGTTTATTGACGGGGAGAGATAGTCACATTGATATGTTTGGTGACTATTGATATAGAGTATGACTTGTCTACATGTTGACATCAATGATTGGTGTTGACATCAATGTTGGTATTTCCATAAATGCCAAAGGGGGAGATTGTTGGATCATGTTGTCATTGATGCCAATGGTTTCATTGATTGATGTCAAGTGATTGATTGATACCAAAGGATTGATTGATTGATGATTGATGTCAAATGTAATATATGAGAATGGATAGATGTCAAGTATATGGTGCATATGATGTCATGCATATATGAAGATGGATCAATGAGTTGTCATTGATACATGATGCAAAGATAAAGATGGATCGATATGGTTTATTTGATATATGATGCATTAATCATTATAGTCTTGTCATGGTTGATAAGGTGCAGAAATGGATGAACTCCAAAAGTGGCCCCCTTATGGTGAAAGCCCTCACAGGAAGACGCTTTACGGTTGAGTTATCTTAGAAATATGGTTGGAGAACCCATTCTTATATGTGGAATAATGATATGAAGATCAGTGAAGTTGTTGGTGAAACTATCCTGGATGGATAATGCTTTTCATGCCATTTTCGGTGGTATGTGGAATGTCACATAACTCCTCACGGTTTGAGATTTATGGCCTTACGAAGATGGATGAGCCTCATATGTTGGCTTGAATCCCCAAAATGTCAAAGAAGTCAAAGAGCTTGCAAAGAATAAATTATTATTTAAATGTTAAAGTAAAATGACAAAGTCAAGGAGGATTATTTAAATAATAAAGAGAAGTGACAAAATCAAGAAAGATTATTTAAATGATAAAGTGAGGTGACAAAATCAAGAAGGAGTATTCAAATGATAAAGTAATGGAGAACTTTATATTTATGGAAAGTGGTTAACCCTAAAATGAGGAAATTAGGTTAAGTGAACTTGTTAGGGTCCTAACCTGCGCATAGGTAGAACAATATATTCAGATGTAATAAAGGTCAATATTAATAAGGCATTGCAATAAAATAGAATAAGTTGAATGTAAGAAGACCTAATAGAAGCTTTCGCGTCTAGAAGGATCTTCCTCTAGATGCTTAATTTGATAGACATATTTATTATAAATAGGAGTCGAGGGTATGATAACCCTATCTTGGCGATTATTGTAATAGATCTTTGATCGACTGGAGGTTTCCCCCTCGAAGAGGCCCGTGAACATTACTCTCAGAATCAAAGTGTTGTTTCTGTTGTTATTCTTATATCATTTCAGTGTTATTGTGGTGATTATTCTGGTTATATTGCTATTATTCTTCCATTTCTAGCATTTTACTTATGTTCTGCATACTTTTTATATCTGGTATATTACAAGTGGTATCAGAGCACTTTCCTTGGTAGAAATTGTGAGTAATTTGTTTTCAGGGTAGAGATTTATTCTAACATATTTAAGCCACATAGATATGTCGTTACGCACATAAACCCATGGTTGAGGGATTCATACACGCATGAAATACAAGTGGTTCTTAAGAGAATGTCTCTTGGCCACCCTTTTAACTCCTGTTGGTATCCCTTCGAGTGGTAGTGCATCAGACACCACCTGTGTACAAATCGACCTAGATTTTCCGAATCCCTCTTTAGAGAAACCGATCGATCGCCTGACTGCTATAGTTCCACCGAGAAAAACACTCGAGAAGATACTCTCTAGTACTTGGGTAGTTGGGTAGTACAGCTAATGGTATGGTCTATCCTCCTTAGTTAGTGTCCTGAGATATTGGGATGAGTACTACTATTGGAACCTGCATGTATATCAAAGAGTTATAGCACAGTGCAAACCCTTGAATACCTAACCATTGGGGTCAGAAACATAAAAAAATTAAAACAAACAAGATCTATTGTCGCGCAACTGTTTTCGGGTTTCCAAGTAAATACACATTTATTTCTGGTTAATAATTTGGGCATTTCCTCTTTGTAATATTCTTCAGACTGGAGTATAACTTTGCAGGTGTAAAAAAAAAAAAAAAGGTCTGGAAATTGTTTCACCATTATTTGAGACCTATTCCATTGGATTCATCTCTTTGCCCTTATCACATTCATCCATATCATTTTTTGGAACAAAATTTGACTCAGCCCGCTCCTTTTTAGTTCCCCCATCCCCATGGCCCATACCCATATCCAAGACTTGGAATCTCACTTCAACACCTTGCAATCTGGTCTCATCGAAACCCAACAAGAAGTGAAACAACTCAGTGCCAATGTTGTCGTTGTCAATACAACCATGCAGTCCTCAATGGAGGAAATCAAACAAGACCTCACCACCCAACTTGAATCTTTCTTTTCGACAGTCTGCACCAAACTGTATATCCCTACAGATAAGCCTTCCTCTTCATCACCTCCACATACTGACCATTCCTCTCATTCCCATAAATTTCAGAACCATCACTTTCAATGTGACCTACGCCTTTCGCGGGTGGATGTGACCAAATTTTTCTGGCTCAGACCCCATTGGTTGGGTAACCCAAATGGAACATTATTTCTCTTTATATGACATTACAGATGACTTGGAGAAACTCTGGTATGGTGTTCTCCATATAGATCAAGAATGTTGGCAATGGTGGCAATGGAGAAAAACTTCTCATCAAGGGTATATTGCTTGGACACATATTGTGCCAGAGATTTATGATTTCTTTGACACTGACACAAACCATTTGGGCCATTTGAAAAAGTTGAAACAATCAGGAACAGTGGAAGACTTTATAGATGCCTTTGAGCACCTAACTTTTCGGGCAGAGGGCATGTCTGATGCCTTTTTTCGATAATGTTTTATCAGTGGCCTCAAGGATGAGATTCGGGCCCATGTCCTCATGGATTTTCCTCAGAGTTGGGCGGAGGCTAGTAAAAGAGATAAAGAAGCACAACAATTTATATCTTCTCAAAACCAGAAACCCTCTTTTATCCCTCGCCCTAAACCAGTAAATCCCACTATTCCCTCCGCTCCACTAAAGATCCAAAAATTGACCAGGGCTGAAATGGCTGAACGCAAACTCAAAGGCCTTTGTTATAATTATGACGACAAATATTTCTTGGGCCACAAGTGTAAGGAACAAAAGTTGTTTATGGCCATTTTCGAGGATATTTTGGAAGAGGATATTGAAACTCCCCTTGTGTTTGAGTCATCTGAAACCCCTGACATAACCCCTCCCTCAAACCCTCCCAAAGTAGAACCGGTCATTTCCCTCAATGCTCTCACTGGATTCTCCGCTCCCCAAACCCTCAAGCTAATCGATTACATCAAGCATCAGAAGGTCATCATTCTGGTTGATAGTGGAAGCACCCATAATTTTATTCATCTCCGCATTGCCCAAGAAACTCATTGCTACATCCATGTCGTCAATAGTTTCCAAATCATGATTGCCAATGGTGGCTCCATGAAATGTGGAGGGCATTGTGAAAATGTGCGTCTCCAAATTGGTGACTACCACCTGAAATCTCATATGTTTGCTATAGACATGGGTGGGTGTGACATTATGTTGGGTGTAGACTGGCTAAGGACTTTGGGTCCCATTCTCATGGATTTTAAGGAATTAACCATGCAATTTGACTAGGAGGGCCACCAATATAAGTTCCAAGGCATCACCGTCGGTTCACCTGAGATCATTCGTTCCCATCGCATGGAAAATATGCTAAAAAAGGGTCATTCTGGTGTTATTTCTCAACTCCATGCCATCCAAGCAACAAAAACAACCTCGGTGCCACAAGACCTCCAAGTCATCATTTCTAAACATCAAGTGGTATTTTCCACTCCCTAGAGACTCCCTCCTTCATGTGGTGTTCATGATCATTCCATTCCCCTTGTACCTGAAACCCTTCCTTCCAATATCCATCCGTATCATCACCTCTTTTCCCAAAAAAATGAAATTGAGAAAATGGTCAAGGAACTCCTTAATGCAGGCGTTATCCGCTCTAGTACGAGCCCCTAATGTTCTCTTGTGGTCATGGTCCTGAAGAAAGAAGGTTCTTGGTGAATGTGTCCCGACTTTTGTGCCCTCAAAAAACTTACCATTAAAGACAAATTTCCCATTCCTGTCATTGATGACCTCCTGGATGAACTGAGTGGCGCCCAATTCTTTACTAAACTTGATCTTTGTTCGGGCTACCACCATATATGTATGAAAGAGGAAGACATTCCCAAGACTTCCTTTAGAACTCATGAGGGCCACTATGAGTTTTTGGTCATGCCCTTTGGCTTGTGTAATGCCCCCTCCACCTTCCAAAGCCTCATGAATCATGTCTTCCATCCTTTTCTCCATCATTTTGTCTTTGTTTTCTTTGATGATATCCTCATATATAGCAAGATCTGGACATAACATCTTTCTCATGTGGATCGAGTTATCCATCTACTCTCTCAGCACTAACTTTTCTTGAAATAGTCTAAATGTGCTTTTGGCGCCTCAGACGTAGAGTACTTGGGTCATCTGGTTGGTAAGGATGGCGTCAGGGTGGATCCTAAAAATATTGAATCTATGCAAGACTGGCCTCACCCAAAGACTCTCAAAATCTTACATGGATTTCTGGGCTTAATAGGTTATTATCGCAAGTTTGTTAAGAATTATGGAAAGATTGCAACACCTCTCACTGCTCTCCTAAAAAAGAACTCTTTCACTTGGACTCCAGCTGCTGCTCAAGCTTTTCAAACCTTGAATATGGCTATGTGCACCACTCCAGTCTTGGCCCTTCCTGATTTCACAAAGACCATTGTCTTGGAATGTGATGCTTTAGGGAAAGGAATTGGTGTTGTCCTTATGCAAGATGGTTGGACTTTGGCCTTTACTAGCAAGAAACTATCTGAAAGAAATCTGGGAAAGTCTATCTATGAAAACGAAATGTTGGCTATTCTACATGGCATTGATTTGTGGCACCCTTATCTATTGGGGAAACACTTTTAAATTAAGACAGAACATCAAAGCCTCAAGTATTTTTTGGAACAATGCATTTCCTCCCCGGAGCAACAAAAATGGGTAACTAAGTTATTTGGCTATGATTATGAGATCATTTACAAGAAAGGAAAATAAAATGTGGTTATGGATGCACTTTCCCACAAATATGAAGATGAAGGATCCCTTTTTTCTCTTTCCTTCATTGTGCCAGATTGAATCCAAGCTATTCGCCAGGAATGGCTACAAGATCCCAAAAGTTCGCAGCTAATCCAACAATTACAGTCCAGTGCTCCATCTCCCCCAGGGTACTCTTGGCTCCATGATGAGCTTAGATACAAAGTCTGTTTGTATTTAAGTAAACAATCAAAGATTAAATCCACGGTACTTTCTGAGCTTCATGCTACACCGACAACGGGGCACTTCGGGTTCACCAAGACCTATGACAGGGTCAAACGTTCTTTTTTCTGGGATGGTATGAAACATGACATTCGTAATTTTGTTGCTGAATGTGATGTGTGTCAACACAACAAAGGATAAACAGTCAAATATTCGGGCACACTACAACTGCTCTCTATTCCACCTGCTATTTGGAAGGACATCTCTATGGATTTTATTACAGGCTTACCCAAATCGGGAAATAAATCAATCATCATGGTGGTTGTTGATCGCCTTTCCAAGTATGCTCATTTCTGTTCTCTTCAACACCCGTTGAAAGCATCCACGGTGGCTCAAAGTTTCATGGATCAGGTCTTCAAGATCCATGACATGCCACACTCAATTGTTTCTGATCGCAACCCAACTTTCACAAGCAATTTTTGGCAAGAACTGTTCAAGCTACAAGGCACCCAATCGCATCTCAGTACAACTTATCATCCCCAGACTGATGGTCAAATAGAAGTTGTCAACAAGTGTTTGGAAACATATTTGAGGTGTTTTGCCTATGAAAAGAAAAATCAGTGGGCTCAATGGTTACCCCTAGCTGAATGGTGGTACAACACTTCATACCATACAACTACACGCATGACTCCTTTTGAAGCAGTATATGGACAAAATCCACCTTCAGTTCTCTCATACTTACCTAGTGTCTCGAAGGTCCAGGTAGTTGACCAAACACTTACAGTTCGAGAGGCTATTCTCCGTACTCTCAAAGAGAATTTGGTCATGGCACAGATTCACATGAAGCAACAAGCAGATCAAGGTCGCCCTGGACATCAATTTGAAGAAGGGGACCAACTGTTTCTTTGCCTGCAACCTTACAAGCAAAATTCCCTCAAGGCCGAGCATTGTTAGAAGCTAGCACCCAAATTCTATGGTCCTTATGTAGTTCTCAAGCATGTGGGATAAGTGACCTATTAGTTAGATTTGCCCAGTCATTCGAAGCTACATCTTTCATGTTTCCTTCTTAAAGAAGGTGATCAGAACAAAGTGCCAAATTCAAACCAACCTTCCTGAGTTAGCCGAAGAAGGATACATTTGGCTACAACACGCAGTTTTGGACTAGCGTGAGCATCGCCTGCATAAGAGAACCATCAAGGAAGTGTTAATCCAGTGGAAATATACAACTCCAATAGATGCCACTTGGGAACCAACTACCATTCTGCAACAATTTCCACATCTCAAGCTTTGAGGACAAGGCTATTTTTAAGGGGGAGGACATGTTAGGGTCCTAACCCACACATAGGTAGAACAATATATTCAGATGTAATAAAGGTCAATATTAATAAGGCCTTGCAATAAAATAGAATAAGTCGAATGTAATAAGACCTAATAGAAGCTTTTGCTTCTAGAAGGATCTTCCTCTAGATGCTTCTTTTGATAGACATATTTATTATAAATAGGAGTCGAGGGTATGAGAACCCTAGCTTGGAGATTATTATAATAGATCTCTGCTTGACTGGAGGTTTCCCCCTCGAAGAGGCCCGTGAACATTTCTCTCAGAATCAAAGTGTTATTTCTGTTGTTATTCTTATATCATTTCAGTGTTATTGTGGTGATTATTCTGGTTATATTGTTGTTATTCTGCCATTTCTAGCATTTTATTTATATTCTGCATACTTTTTATATATGGTATATTACAAGCCTAGAAATAGGTTAAGCGATTTAGAAGTTGGTTAAGTGACCTAGAAGATGAAGAGTATAAATAAGAGGCAAGGGTCTCTTGTGAAATGCATCTCTTGTATATCTTTTGTAAGCATCTCTTGAGCATATCTTGAAGATCTATTCTGAGAGAGAGATTGAGTGGAGGATCTCATGGAAGCATCAAAGTTTTCATAAGTCTGAGATCTTGACGGAGAAAGTTTCGGAAGTTTAGAAACCCTAGTTTTTGAGGTGTACGTGGGATGACAGTGTATTAGGGTGCGTACATATTGAGTTGTATGCAGGCTGGCAGTGTATTAGGGTGCGTACATATTGAGTTATACACGGGCTGACAGTGTATTAGGGTGATTACATATTGAGTTATTCGTGGGCTGGTAGTGTATTAGGGTGCGTACATGTTGGAAAAACCATGGAAACTTGAAGAGATGAAGATGCAAAGGTTATAGATTCTGAGATCAAGCTCACAGGAAGGCCTACAATTATCATATGCATCAGATCTATCCATTGGTTCAAAAGGTATGGTCACATAGTTGTCTTGATGTATACTCTTGTTATGTTTTGGTGTAATGCTTGAGGCATTCTTGGTATGGTTGTTGTGATATGGTTGTGTTGGTTGATTGATGGAGTGAGCAACACTCTTATGATTCAGTACTGATATTATTTCTATAGTATGCTAATTTCTTATACATGATTGAGTAGCTTTCATATTGTATGGTTGAGGAGCATGAGTAAGTTGTTGGAGAGCTTGGATGTGTTTTGATTGGTTATGGGTCATATTGGATAGAGAAAGACATAAGAGAATGTGATTGTAGGTTGCAAAGGATCTGAATGTGTGAAGTAAAGCAAAACCCTAGTTGCTTAGAAGTATACACAGGCTATAGTATAGACTGGCCGCATACATACGCGGTCTGTACTACTGGTAGGGAGCGTACACATGCATGCTGCACTACCGACAGGTTGCGTACTTGTGACAGATTGATATCTATTGAGGATTAATGCCTCAACTCAGTTGGTGATGAGGGTGTAAGATGAGTCTTGCATTATAGAGTTGGTTCTCTTGTAGAGTTGTACTCTATTTAGTTGTTGCTGAAAAACCCCAAGGATTGTAGTCCGTAATAAAAAGAAAATTGTACATACATCTTGTGTTCTTTGTGTTCCTTGTGGTGAGGATTTGTTGATGATATATTGTTGATATATGTTGCTAATATATGCTCACATTTAACTGGTTATAAATGACAACAATGAATAATGAGTTAATGGTGATTGCTAACTAATGAGTTTTGTGTAAGAGGGAAGTTTTGGGGAAAATATCCCTACACTATTCACCCCCCCTCTCAGTGTAGTCGGTGTGTCCAACATATGGAACCAAATAGCTCACATTTGATCTTTATTTAGATAACAGAGAGATATTGATACAATAGGTCTTCATATCTGGAAGAATACCATAATAATGTCCAATTGGAATAATAACTTCTACAAAATGCTCAAGACTGACGATAATAACCTCCAAAGGAAATACAATGAACTGATGAAAAGCACAAGATTGATTTCTTTCCTTCCAGGAATCAGATCCAAACCCTCTAGCTGAGTTGTGCCCTTCTGGATAGATGGATATTCTCAATATTTCAGCCTCACTGCTAGAGATCTCCAAATACTCTGAAACTGGCTGGAATAGTAGATTGGGGCAAGACAAACCCCCTCCTGAAGTCTCAGGCTGAATGATGAAGATATGCTCTTCCAATAGCTGAAGCCTCAATCTGAGTTGTGCCCTCCTAGATGACTGAAGATACCCAATATTTTTTCCTCACTAATAGGCACCTCAAAATGCTATGAAACTGGCTGGAAGAGTATATTGTGGTAAGACAAACCCCCTGGTGAAGTCTCTAGCTTAATAATGAATATTTGAATCTACAAATAGATGAAACCCTGTTCTGCAGTGCACCCTCCTTCTCTCCAACTCATGCCAATATCTGATAAATCATATGGAAAATAAACCTCCTCCAAAATAGGCTGGAAATGATGGCCTAGGCCATACAGAGAAAACCTAGAAGTATTTATCCCCAAAATCCTTCTCCACTTCCTAGATCGAACTCTTTTTCTTCAGATGGTACACACCCCTTGTTGGAAACCTCCTAGGTTGTGCAATGTTTCTTCCTTTTCTGATATATGGTACCTGTAACTGCTGTAGAATGGTGTGGGAGGAGTATTGCACCGCTAGGGACCAATATTGGATCAACATAGGTGGTATATTTTACCACCGAGTTGATCTCTAGGGTTTGTAATCTCAAAACCCTCAAAGCTCCTTTGTGCTCAAGAGCCCAAATGAAAAATGTATTAATAATACAGAATGAGTGATAGTGTGCCCTTCCTTTCTTTTATACCCCTAATCTATTTATCTGTTGAGTTAGTTAACCCCTAGGGTTAACTCCTAGATTTTCCACACATGTTCTTTTCTTTCCTTCAATTTACCTTTTCTTCCCAAAGTCAATTTAATATTATAACATTGTTCTTAGGTAATTTATTTGGGTTGTCTTTGTCCCCATGATGCACGAGACTATAGTCTAGTGGGGACAACTAGAATATTGAGTCTCTCACAACCTCTTCATCAAGAGGTGTGGGACATTACAGTCTCCCCTGCTAGAAATTGCTTGCCCACAAGCAATTCTGAACCTGTTTCCTGGAGAACCTGTTCACTTTCCCAAGTGGCATACTCTATAGGTAAGTTATTCCACCTGATCAAGTATTCCTTAACCTCTTCTCCCTTACTTCTAATACTTCTTCTGGAATCAATATTAATTTCCCCTTCTCATCCAAAGGTGGAAGTTTCTCAATAGGAAGGATGTGTTTACCTATGGATCTCTTTAAGCATGATACATGAAATACATTGTGTATTTTTCTGCCCTGTGGTAGATCAAGCTCACATTCCATGACCCCCACCTTCCTGTTTATCCTGTATGGTCCAAAGAAGTGAGGTTGGAGATTTTCTGCGCCACTCCTCTTAATGGATGCATGTTTGTATGATTGAAGCCTCAAATAAACCAAATCACCAACCTCAAATGTGCACTCCACCCTGTGCTTACCTGCTTGTACCTTTTGCTGATTATGTGCCCTTTGCAAGTGGTCATTAAGCTCTCTGATTATATTCTGACTCTGTTGAATCCAATCCTATACCATAGGAGCCCTGCTGTCACCAAAGACAATCTCCATAAAGGAGAGGGGATAATAACTGTATAAGGCCTTGAAAGGTGACATACCTATAGACAAGTGATAGGTGGTGTTGTAGAAATATTCTCCCAAATGAAGCCACTTAACCCATGCCTTTTGTTGCCTTGAAACATAATTCTGAAGCTAGCCTTCAACTCACTTGTTGACTATCTCTGTTTGTCCATCAGTTTGAAGATGATAGCTAGTACTGGGGGTTAAGGCCATACCTACCAAACTGAATAGCTCCTTCCAAAAGGTGCTCATGAACCGACTGTCCTTGTCACTCACAATGGTTTTGGGTAGACCATGCAACCTGAAAACCTATCTAAAGAGTAAATCTACAACCTGTGTTGCACGGTAATTTGTGGAAATGGAAAAAAAGTGAGAAAAATTGGTTAACCTGTCCACCACCACAAAAATACACTCCTTTGCTTGGGCCTTGGGAAATATCGTGATGAAGTACATAGATATACTTTCCCATTGATGCTCAAGAATGGTAAGTGGTTGCAGTAACCCTGTTGGATGAGTTTGTTCATCCTTTTTTTCCTGACAAATGGTGCATTCCTTGATGTGGTGCATCTTATCTTCCTTCATGCCCTTCCATGCAAATATTTCCCTTATCTGCCTATAATTTTTGACGAACCCCTGATGCCTTCCCAATGGTGAATCATGACATGCATGTAGCACTCTGCTTTTAAAGGCTAACTCGGGAACCAAGAAGAATTGGCCATTGTGATGTATGTGTCATCCACCACCCTAAAATTGTCATCCTACACCTTCCCATCCATCAATTCGCATGCAAGGCTGTTTTTCAAATATTCCACCAAAAGGTGTGCCTTCCAGTCAACCGAAATTTTTGAGATAGAATAAACCGATGGTCTTCTAGATAAGGCATTATCCACCACATTGTTCTTCCCTTTGACAAATTCAATGTCAAAGTCATATGCCTGGATCTTGCTAACCCATTTCTGTTGTCTCTCATTTAAGTCCTTTTGATCCAAAAAGTACTTGAGGCTATTGTCGTCTGTCTCACAAAAAATATTTCCCCAACCAGGTATTTCCTGAACTTATCCAATGCATGCATTATGGATAACATATCTTTTTCATAAATTGTGTAGAGAAGCTCAGGACCCCTCAGTTTTCAGCTCTCATAGACAATGGGGTGCCTCTTCTTCATAATTACTTCTCCAATTTACTCACCTGAGGCATCGCACTCCACTGTGAAAGGTTGTGAGAAATATGGTAGAGCCAATATTGGAAAAGTGCTCATCACTTTCTTCATCTTGTCAAAAGTAAACTATGCCTCTTGACTCCACTTTAATGTGCCTTTTCTGGTCAAATCGGTCAAATGTGTGCAAAGTTGGGAGAAGCCTTTGAAAAACCTCTTGTAATAACAACAAATGCCAAGAAATCCTTTCAATTATGTGAGGGTCCTAGGTGTTTCCCATTCAAGTATATCTTTCATATTCTCTTGGTGTACCTGTACCCCTTTCACCCCAATGATGTGTCCAAAATAGAGAACCTCTGTCATCCCAAACTCACATTTGGATTCTTTAGCATACAAAGATTTACCTTCCATGATGACTAAGATCTGCTCTACATGTTGAAGATGTTCCTCCCATGTTTTGCTATAAATCAACAAGTCATCAAAGAAGAGTAAGAGGAACTTCCTTAATTGCTTGTTGAAGACATGATTCATGCAAGATTGGAAGGTAGTGTTGAGGGGTCCTAAATCCATTTAACTCAATAGTAGGAACCAAACTTGCCACCGAGGCCCAATTAGACTCTGTAACATTTAATGGTGGAATGGTTCTCTATATCTTGCGATCACCAAATGATCGATGGGATTTACATAGTGATTGATAGGACGTCTTCTTGCGAAAGCTCCTCCTTCAGTTCGAGCGTTCTCTTTTTTTTATTTTCTCTTATAGGTGGGACCAATAGAATATAAATGATAGTATAAACCAACTGGGTAACAAAAGGGGAAATGACTTAACTACTGAAGAAGGCTGAGTTCGAGATAACCCTTATACTCAAGCATGCAGACAATGATTCTTACACCTGCAACAATCCTAGTACTAATACATTAACCTGCTAGTGTTCCAATTTTTGACTGAGATGTGATTATTAGAAAGACATATATGCAATAAAATATGGAAATAAAAGTAGTTTCCTTAGCTCTAATCATCAATCACACATTAACACAAGGATTTAATTTTCATAATTAAAGACAAGAACTATACAAATATTGAATCAGATAACTTATCAACAGATTCAAAAGATCTTACTCGTTACAACGTCCATTCATGAGATAAAATCAGAAATAATTCTTCTTCAGATCGAATCACACACGCTTTTGATGAAAAAAAAAAACTTGTCTCTGGTCCTAAACAAGACTTCTCAATTAAGGTAGCTCCAAAATAGTTCTCTACAAATCCAAAAATGAGGGTCTTTGCAAAAACCATTGACCTATGCTAATAGCTCAATCCTCCTATTTATAATATATTATTAACTAAAAATATCTATCAAAAGTGCAAGCTAAGTAAAACAAAATATCACCACATGGCGCTTTGATCTCTCAGTCTTCTAAGAGTCATCAAATGGTTTCAATTGAGTGGATGACTCTTCTCATACTCAGACCATTGGACAAAGAGATCCTCGCATGTGTTGGCATACAGATGTTGATTAAGGTTGGTTGTCATTGAAGTCAATCCTTGAAGAAAGACCCATAGCCCAAAGGTTTGGGTAATGAACCCAAGTTTGTTTGATGTAAAGATGACTCATTATTGTCTTGTCATGGTTGATAAAAAGTAAACATGGATGAACTCCAAAGTGGTCCCCTTATGGTGAAATATCTCAGGGGAAGTCACTTTGCGGAGTAAGATAACCCATGCTTAATTGTGGAATAATGAGATGAAGGACAATGAATTTTTCAGTGAAACTATCCTAGATGGATAGTGTTTTTCATGCCATTTCTGATGGTATGTGGAACGCCACATAAATCCTCACAGTTAGAGAGTTATGATCATAAAAAGTTGGAGAACCCCTCATAAGTCTTATAGAAGCCCCCAAGGGTCAAAGTGCTTTGCAAAATAAATTATTTTAAATGAAGAAGCCCTAAAATAAGGAAAGTGTAAGGCTACATGAACATAGAAATAAGAGGCAAAGCTCACTCATTATACACACACTTGTACATATTGTATATCTATTTTCTTATGTAAATATTATTGTAAATACTTGTGGATACATCTAAAGTGGTGAATGTTTGAGGTAGCACGAAGGATTGACGAAGAATTTCTCAGAATTACAACGAATGCAAAAAATCCTATTTTGAGGCATATGCGAGTTGTCTATGTATAGGGTGAGTACACATACGTGGGTTGGCTGTGTATAGGGTGCGTACGTACGCGGGCTGGCTGTGTATAGGGTGCATACACGTACGTGGGCTATATGTGTATAGGGTGAGTACATACGTGAGTTAGTTGTGTACAGGGTGAGTACATGTTGGTAAAGCTATGGAAACTTGAGAAGATGAAGATGCAAAGGTTCTAGATTCCATGATCAAGATCCCAGGAAGGTCTAAAGTGCTCAGATACATTAGATCCATCCATTGGTTCAAAAGGTATGTCTTATTTATATGAATAGTTGGATTTTGATGTATGCATGAGGAATGTAAATGGATATTTGAGGATTCTCCCTAAAGAGACTAGTGATTACATGGGATCTTCTGTATAAGTCAGATCTACAGTGCTGGTATGTTCATCATTG
>ML816801.1:184630-196237 GCA_009831015.1 Picea engelmannii
TGTGGACAAAGGAGTACTTGTTGGTTACTCAAGTACAAGGAAAGCATACAAGTGTTACAATCTAAGATTGAACAAAGTTGTGGAAAGCATCAACGTGAAAATTGATGAAACAGGTAGACCTTAATCAAAGGAAGAAGAAAATAGATCAATGAAACAACCCTTAGAAGAAGAAGCAGAAGATGAAAAATAAGTAGAAGAGGAAGATGAAGAGAATCTGACAGAAACAAAAGATCAAGTTCAACAAGTCTCCAAAGAAACCTAGTAGACAAGTACAGAAGAATCATCCTTCTGATCAGATTATCGGAAACAAAGATGAAGGAGTTGAGACTAGAAGAAGAATACGTTCACCAGAAAAAACACACCTAGCACTATTATCTACAATTGAACCAAACTGTTTTGAAGAAGCGAGCAAGGATGAATTTTGGAATAAGGCCATGGATGAAGAATTGGATCAAATAGAGAAAAATGACACTTGGGAATTGGTTCCAAGACCAAATAATAAGAATGTGATCGACACAAAATGGGTTTTCAGAAATAAATTGAATGAAGATGTACAAGTTACAAGGAACAAAGCTAGAATGGTATGTAAAGGATATGCTTAGATTGAAGGAGTCGACTTTGAAGAGACATTTTCCCCAGTTGCCAAAATGGAAGCAATCTGTTTGCTTTTACCTTATGCATGCTCCAAAAATGTTAAAGTATATGAGATGGACGTAAAATCAGATTTTCTGAATGGGGATATTGAAGAAGAAGTCTACATTGAACAACAAGAAAGATTTCAGTTGTCAGAGAACACATATTACATGTGTAAATTAAAGAAGGCCCTGTATGGTCTAAAAAAATCTCCTAGATCATGGTACTCTAGACTGGATAAGTATCTGCAATAGGAAAGGTTTAGAAAAGGAAGTGTAGACAACAACCTCTACATCAAGGTAATATTTTATTAATTGAGGTTTATGTTGATGATATTATTTTTGGTAGTAATGATGACATGTTAAGCCATAAATTTGCAAAAGATATGCAGAATGAATTTGAAATGTCATTACTTGGAGAGCTATCCTTCTTTTGGGGACTTCAGATACGTCAAAGAAACCAAGGAATTTTTATTTCTCAAACCAAGTATATCAGAGAAATGCTAAAGAGGTTCGGAATGGAAGATTGCAAACTAGTTATCACTCCCATGCAAACCAGTTGCAAGTTGAACAAATATGATGATTCAAAGTCTATAGATCAGAGGCAATACAGGCCAATGATTGGAAGCCTACTATATCTGACAACATCCAGACTAGATGTAACACAGGCAATTGGATAGGTGGCATGATTTCAAGCAGCACCAAAGGAATCACATGTATTAGTAGTGAAGAGGATTTTCAGATATCTCAAAGGAACATAAGAGTTTGGATTATGGTATCCAAAAGGAAAGGATCCATCACTTATTGCCTACACAGATGCAGATTGGGCAGGTTGTATTGATGACCGACGAAGCACCAGTGGAGCAAATTTCTACTTAGGTGAGTGTTTAGTATCATGGCTAAGCAAGAAACAATCATCATTATCTTTATCTACAGCCGAGGCAGATTATATTTCAACAACATCATGTTGTACACAAGTACTTTGGATGAAAAAAACTATGAAAGATACACAAGTTGAGTATGATGAGCCCATTCCAATCTATTGTGATAATACAAGCGCCATAAATATCTCAAAGAACCCCGTAATGCACTCCAAGATGAAGCACATTCCAATCAAGTATCATTTTCTACGGGAGTAGGTTGCAGAAAATAATATCAGAGTTGAGTATATGGACACAAAAGAACAAGTAGAAGACATATTTACAAAACCACTTCCACGGGAAGCCTTTGAATATATTCGCTAAAGAATTGGAGTTATTTCTACTCCAAAATGAAAGATTTTTGAATGCTTATATTATATGTCTTAGATTTACACGAGTAAACACCATAAGAGGACAGTTCAGTCAGGGGGAGAAACCCCGGATGAAAAGATACATTTTACATTGATGACAAAGCGGGAGAGATTTATCAGATGCAAAGGACAGAGTCATGGTCAGATACAAAGGACAGAGGCATGGTTCCAGGGGGAGAAATGGTCACAGAGATGTAGAGGATAGATGCATGTTTCCAGGGGGAGCATGATTGATATGATTTCAATATTGCATCATAGTGTTGCCATCAATGCCAAAGGGGGAGATTGTTGATTAAGGTTGGTTGTCATTGATGTCAACCCTTGAAGAAATCCCCATAGCACAAAGGTTTGGGTAATGAACCAAATTTCGTTTGATGTAAAGATGACTCATTATTGTCTTGTCATGGTTGACAAGAAGTAAAGATGGATGAACTCCAAAGTGGTCCCCTTATGGTGAAAGACCTCACGGGAAGACGCTTTGTGGAGTAAGAGAACCCATGATTAATTTTGGAATTATGAGATGAAGGAAAATGAATTTGTTAGTGAAACTATCCTATATGGATAGTGCGTGTCATGCCATTTCTAGTGGTATGTGGAACGTCACATAACTCCTCATGATTAGAGAGTTATGATCATATGAAGTTGGAGAACCCCTCATAAGTTTTATAGAATCCCCGAAGGGTCAAAGTGCTTTGCAAAAGAAATTATTTTAAATGAAGAAGCCCTAAAATAAGGAAAGTGTAAGGCTACCTGAAGATATAAATAAGAGGCAAAGCTCACTCATTATACACACATTTGTAAATATTGTATATCTATTTTCTTGTGTAAAGATTCTTGTAAATACTTGTGGATACATCTGAAGTGGCGAACGTCTGAGGTAGCACGAAGGATTGATGGCAAATTTATTGGAATTACAATGAATGCAAAAAATCCTATTTTTGAGGCGTACGCAGGATGTCTGTGTATAGGGTGAGTACACGTATGCGGGCTGGCTGTGTATAGGGTGCATACGTATGTGAGCTGGCTGTGTATAGGGTGCGTTCATGTACATGGGCTGGCTGTGTATAGGGTGCGTACACGTACGCAGGCTGACTGTGTACAAGGTGAGTACATGTTGGTAAAGCCATGGAAACTTGAGAAGATGAATATGCAGAGGTTCTAGATTCTGATATCAAGCTCCTAGGAAGGTCTAAAGTGCTCAGATACATCAGATCCATCCATTAGTTCAAAAGGTATGTCTTATTTGTATGAATAGTTGGATTTTAATGTATGCATGAGGAATGGCAATGGAGATTTGAAGATTCTCCCTAGAGAGACTAGTGGCTACATGGGATCTTATGTATAATTCAGATCTACAGTGCTGGTATGTTCATCATTGATACTTCTTGTGAGGCACATCTTGTATTTATTGGCATATGGATAAGGGTTTTTATGGTACATGGTTGAGATTTTTTATTTGTTGATGTATTGAGAGGATGGATATCATAAAGGGTTTGATGAATAAGATCATGTGAGGGAAAGTATACTTGTTCATGATTTCATACACCTATATGGCACATGACTAGAGAGAGACATACTTGTCTTGAGTGAATGAGAATGCATGCACAGGGTACAATTACAGTCTGGATACAGTGATAGGTTACAGATCTATGTGAAATAAGTTACAGAGGGTTAGGATTTTTCAAGTGAAAGGAAACCCTAGTTCTAGAAGGCATACACAATCTTCATAATAGTTAGGGTGCGTACATATGCGGACTACATAACATATAGAGCACGTACATATGTAGGCTGCAACACTTCAGGTCACGTATTTGTTGTATTTTTTTAGATACATGTTCAGTTTAGGTACAGATTGATTACAAGGAAGTTGTACAGACTGGATACAGGTCAGTGGTACAGGTTGATACAGTTGTACAACAATATATCTCACAGTGACAGGTTGACAGTGGTTCCATCATTCTACTTCTACTTCAGGGCGGTTGGACGGGGCAAGGACTGATGGTTGTAGCCACCTTCTGGTTGTAGTCGGAGAACATAGGGGTTGTAGCCTCCTTCTAGTTGTATCCAAAGAATTACAGAGTTGGAGCTTCCCTCAGGTTGTAGCCTGAGAAACTAGGGGGTTGGAGCCTCCTTCTAGTTGCAGCTAGAAAATAAAGGCAGTTGGTGCTTCCAATGAATGTAATTCTTCAAGACATATAAGAAAACACATTTCATGGTTTTCTCCTCATTTGGGTTTCCACATAAAATACTGGTGTACTGTGTATATGTGTGATTGTTCATTTCTTATTGCTCATTATTGGATAATAATTCTACATTGATATAACATTTGGTGAAAAAGGACTATAATTACGCTATTAATGATTAACCCCCCCTCTCAGTAATCCAACAATGGAAATCTTTGTTGGTCCATTGGGACCAAAAAGATCTCCTTTATCTCTATCGCCCGTGCCTGATACTTGACCATTATATCACTTAACTGCTATAACATGGTCCGAGTCTTGATCGGGTGTTCCATGAACTGCTGCACTTGTCCTGGCACCATGTTCACCACCTTTTCTATCTCCTCAGCACCTGATGTTTCTGTTGGCATGTTTACAGGAAAAGTGTCCTTTTCATTGATGGCAAGAAAAACAGTGACGTTGGTAGGTTTATAGGTGGGAGTGCGCTTGTCATTGATGGAAAGAACAACGATGGAAAATAGTCAAGCAAGGAAGAACAACAACAATGATGGCAGGAGATGGCTCAGAAGACATTGTAAGTCCAGACAGGAGGTGCATGCAAATGGAGAACAAATCTCGGGCGTTAGATCTGAGTGTGGGTATCGACTGTCGTTGGATCTAGGAGACTTTGCACGACCTTTAAGTGCAAGGTGAAGCGAACTTACAAAGTCCCAAAAGTAGGATAATTTTCCATCATCGAGGAGGACACGTGGCATCAGATGCGCTGAATCACAAATCTGGAGAATGGAGGTGAGTAGTCCTCCAACTTCACGAAAATCAAAATCGTGATAAGACCTAAGCCGTCAGATCTGGAGAAATTATGAAGGAATAGCAATCGTTAGATCCAGCGGAGATGGAAGGAGTATAAGCCCATGAGTCATTCAACACTCCAAAGTTGCGAAGGAATCCTGACCGCCCATTTAGGCAGGACACGTGGCTAAAGATCCATATTTCTCTATTGAAAGGTCAAAGGAAGGAGGTTCTCTAACCTCTCGAACTCGCGATATGCTAAATCGCGATGTGATCTGAGCTGTTTGATCGAGGACTAATATAGGCCATCAGATCCAGGAGGTGAATGTGGTAGACCACGTCAACAAGGAAAGGTGGCAGACTACGTTAGGAAGGACACATGGCACAATCATACAAGGACAAGTGTCAAGATGATTCAAAGTTTCAAGTACGTGAATATTACAAATCTGAGTGACACGTGGTAGCCACTCATCTCATGACACGTCATCGAGTGAAGAAAGAGTGATGTCTCTCCAAGAATTTTTCTTCGAGAGTTTTACCATCAACACTCCCCAAAAATCCCGAAGGCTGAAGTCCCAGAGCGGAGGATAGCCGTCAGATCACCGAGAAATCTCGACTGTGGATCTGATATGAAGCCATTTCATATTTTCATGTACCGAGAGTTCTGGAGACAAATCGCTACAAAATCTATGAAACACGAAGTCGTGAAGCACCCTCATGCTTGGCCCCGGGTCACAGCTAATGGTCACATCAGTGGGAGAGAAGTGAAGGAGCTAGTGCAGCTAGGCTCCATTTTGGAGTTTGGCAGATTGATAATTCTAGAGGAAGGAGTTGCGAAAAATCATGAAACGCAAAGTCGTGAATATTGATCTGAGTCGTTGATTGCAAGAGAGTCGAGGAACATAGATCTTGTCCCGAGGAATTCACCGATTCAGGGATCGGGAATTTGGAGAATATAGGTGAGTGAATTCAAGAAGTTCGTTATGTCCTGAGGTGCGAAATCGTGAAAATCCTGTTGGCATAGCCTGTGGTCACTGCCAGAGGTCACGTGATGCAGGAGAATCATTGGAAAGCATGCAGAGGTGGGACCACTAGACATGTGCGAGTTCCCCCAAAACTTCAAACATGAAAATTCAACTGATTTTGGAATCCGCCTCCACTTAGCGTTGAAATTCATTTTCAGAGGCACGCTTGAACCGGCACTGGATTTTCCCTTTGAAGCAAGTTTTTGAATTTGTAAACAGAGTAGAAGCTCCCACTTCGGCTCTGGAAAGCGATTGATATAAGATAGCGTAGGATAAGGTTTAGAGTAAGCAAGTAGCCAGGAGAGACCCTAGGAGATATTTTTTTAGTTATGAAAAGTTTGTAGGAAGTTAGAATGAGCAGGAGAGTAGGAAGAGGAAGTAGGAGAAGGAGGAGCTGAAAGAGAACTGTGTTAGAGAAGAAACCCTCAGTTCTGAAACTACTGTAATCTCTATGTATTTTCGTAGCCAGTGCACATTTTTATGAATAGAACAAAAGGGAAAATTTATCCAAATTTGTTATGCTTGGACCATGAGTGTTTTCCTGTTATTTTTTGTTTTATGAGCAAGTGAATGGAGCTGTGATTTTTCCTCAGTTTCAACTGTTTCTCTTCATTCGAAGATCTGCAAGGCGTGCATTGAGCCAGAAAGAGAAACATTGTGGAATTGCTTTCTCCCCATAGAAGCTCTGCAAAGTGTGCATTGAGCCCGAGAGAAAGTCGTTGTGGAGCTGAGCATCGAGATCCCTCAGATGCAAGGAGTGCATGGGAGACCGACGTCCGAACTGGACAAGCTCAGGAGAGATAACACTTTGGAAGTGTTGTCGAAGTCCAAAGATTCATTCCATAGAAGGATTGAAGACTGATTCTTCACAGACTTAGGAAATTTCCTAAGTTGAAACCCGAGTAGAAGCTCAGGAGGGAGAACGTCGTTGAGCGTTGGATTGTGGTTAAGATTCTTGCAGGCTGTCTGATCAGAAGGAAGGAGCGTGGAATTTGCAGATATCCAGGAGGAAGATCTAGATATTCTAACAAACGGTGGAGATTCCTCGAGGAGGAATGCCGAAACCCCGCAGACCGTTGGATCGGGAGGAGTTGCGAGGGGGTTAATGATAAGAGTTCGTTGACGTTGATTTCAGGACTTTGGGTACCGGGAAGTGGAAAGACAAGAGTTCAGTCTTTCAAAACCCCGAATTGCAATATCACGAAATCGTGATTCAATCAGGGCCGTCAAACTTGGAACGATCTGGATTGTTGGTTCATTTCAAGATTTTGGGTACCGAGAGGTGGAGAAATAGAGGTTCTGCCCCATTAGAACCCCAAATCATGAAATTGCGAAATCGCGATTCGACCAGAGCCGTTGATCTCAGGGGTTTTTGTGAGCCCTCGATCAAGCGCCAAGGCACTTCAATGTTTCGTATTTTTTCCATTTCAGAATTTCAGCTACCGGGGATCTTAAGGGACAAGGATATCCCTTGTGTCCTGATTTCACAAAACAAAAAATTCTGAAAAGGAGAAGCGTAGGGACATTTCGGTACTTCGGCATTTCGGCTACCGGAAGTCCTAAGGGGCAAGGTCGTCATTTGTGTCCTGATTTCTTGAAACGAAAAATCCCGAAAGGGGAGATTTCCGGGACATTTCACTTCGACATTTCGGGTGCCGGAGGTTCCAAGGAGCAGGAACTCACCTCGCGCCCAGATTTCGTGAAACGAAAAATCCCGAAACGGAAAAGGCAACGGCTATTTCGGCTTTTTAGCTACTGGGAACTCCAAAGGAAAGAGACACCCTTTGCATCTCAATTTTGCGAAGTGCGAAATCCCGAAAAGGAAAAGGCACGGGTATTTCGACATTTCGGTGACCGGGAATCCTAGGGAGCAAGGATATTCGTTACATCCAGATTTCGTGAAACACGAAATCTCGAAGGAGTGGACATCAGGCCATTTCGACATTTCGGTTATCAGGAGTTTGGGAGACCAAAAGAGGGGACGCTTGATCTGTGGAGGCTCGATTCCCGATTAGCGCCTTTCGACTTGGCGCTCGGACATAGCCCTTGGTCGTTTGTTGTGGGAGCTTACAGTTGGCATCGAAACCAACCAACAAAAATTTTGTAGGGGACCTGTGTATTCATCCAAAAGGTTCCAAGTTGGAACCCGAAGAGCCATTTTGGCTCCATAATTTAGAATATCCTGACCGGGAGGTCGTGCAACCCTTAGGAGGGATAGGGGGTTTGCATCAGGTGGTATTAGAGCACAATTTTCGTCTGTAGATTTCAAGCGAAGGGATAAAAAGAAGGAGACAGAAAACCCTCGAAGTTGTACTCTGTGTGTGACAGACAGTCAACACCATGCCGCCAAGAAGACGAGATCCACCTCTAGGAAACCGTGTTGTAGAAAGGGAGATGCGAGAACTTCACGCTCGATTGGAGACAATGGAAGAAACATAGAGGAGGGAACCTGGCGCTGGAGATGTCAGTGATGCAGAAAGTGAAGAATCTGAAGCTGAAGAAGCTGCGGGAGAGGATGTTGCAGGAGAATGGTTGTTGAGAGCAGTTGCCAGATTGGGAGGCAGAGCTAATATAGAGGTTCCCATGTATGAGGGAAATCTAGACACTGAAGAACTGTTGGACTGGATAAGGTCCATGGACAAGCACTTCGATTATGAAGATGTCAATGAGGAGAAAAAGGTGAAGTAGGAAGTCACTAGGCTAAAGGGCATGCAACACTGTGGTGGGATGAACTGCAGGCTGAGAGAAGAAGTAAGGGAAAACATAGGATAAAGAGTTGGGATAGGATGGTAGCCAAGATGAAGGCTAAGTTCATACCCAAGGACTAGAAAATCAATCTATTTAGGAAGCTACAAAACCTGAGACAAAAGGGGATGACAATCAAAGAGTACACTGAGGAGTTCTACAGGCTGAACATCAGAACTGGGAAAAGGGAGAGAGACGAAGAAAAAGTCACCAAATACATAAATGGCTTGAGATATGAAGTCCAGGATGAACTAAGCATGATTTCAGTAAAGACTGTGGAGGATGCTTATCAGCTTGCACTGAAGGTAGAGGAGAAGCTGGCTAGAAAACAGAACCAATGAGGAAGAGGCAAAAGCTCAATCCTGAGCAAGAACAAGGGGTTCAACCGAGACAGAGCACATCAGTCTAAGGAGGAGGTTGAGAAACCCCACAATCACTCTGAACGAGGAGGAATTTTGTGAGGAAGACAGAATGGGGGAAGAAACTCTTCTAGAGGAAGAGGCAGAGGAGGAGTAAGGTGTTATAACTATGGGAAGATAGGGCACATGTCTTGGGAATTCCCTGAGAAGAAAAAAGAAGGAGGAGAAGCTCACATTTCAGAAGCAAAGAGAAGAGATGTTGAAGTAGAGGGAGCAGAGGATGGAGCATCCCTGATGTTAATAAAAGTTATTTTAAAACCAGAGGCAGAAATTGAGAAGCCATTGCAGAGAAATAGTCTCTTCAGGACAACTTGCAAGACCAAGGACAAAGTCTGCAAGGTGATCATTAACAGTGGGAGTACTGACAACCTGGTATCCACAAAGATGGTGGATAAACTGGAGATGAAGACAACTGCACATCCAAGGCCATACAAAGTCTCATGGCTGCAAAAAGGACACCAGGTAATGATCACTAAACAATGCCTGGTTGAAATTAAAATAGGAGGATATAAAGATGAAATCCAATGTGATGTAATTCCCATGGACGTATGCCACATTTTTTTGGGAAGACTATGGAAGTATGACAAGAATGTCATTCACGATGGGAGGAAGAATACATACACGTTAGAAAAAAATGGTAGGACACATATGTTGCTACCAATAGAGAAGAAGAAAGTGAAGGAGGAAGCCAACACAAGCATACTTCTCATGAGTGGGAAGGAACTCCTAAAAGAAGTCAAGGGAGAACAAGAGATGCAGTTCAATGTGGTGAGGAAGCCCAAAGTCATCCTTATGAGTACATCAGTGGACGATTTGCCTGAAGAAGTTCAGGAGCTGCGGGATAATTTTATGGATTTAGTGGTGGATGAGATGCCAAACTCATTGCTGCCCATCAGGAGTATCAGTCATCACATCGACTTGATACCAAGAGCGAGCCTGCCAAACAAGGAAGTGTACATATTAACACCTTGGGAGAATGAGGAGGTGAGAAACCAAGTCCAAGAGTTGTTGGATAAGGGTTTATTCAGAGAAAGTTTGAGCCCATGCGCAGTACCAACTGTGTTGAGCCCAAAGAAAGATGGAGGATGGATAATGTGCATAGACTCGAGAGCCATCAACAAGATTACCATCAGGTACAGATTCCCTTTACCGAGAATGGATGATTTAATGGACTACTTAAGTGGAGCCAATTTGTTTTCTAAAATAGATCTGAAAAGTGGAGGGCAAGAAATAATCAACAGTCAATAGGTAGGCAACACTGCAACAATAAGTTTGACTTATTGAATAATGAGGTTGAATGCTACACTTGTCATAACTTTGGACATAAATCTATTGACTTTCGGTTAAGGAACTATGAACCATATTTGAAATCTCCTGTTGAAAATGTCAAGTTTTGGAAGAAGAAGGAAAGTAACAAGTGTGGATTAGTATTATCTGCTCAAAGAAAAACTAAACCTTGGTATATAGACAGTGGATGCTCCAAACACATGACGGGAGACAAAGGCAAGTTTATATCGCTAAGTGAAAGTAAATCAGGAACTGTAACCTTTGGAAATGATGCTCTAGGGAAAATAAAAGGAAAATGGATGGTGAGCTTAAGTAATGGAAAAGGAAAAGCCCAAGATGTTCTACTTGTGGATGGGCTGAAACATAATCTGCTTAGTGTAAGTCAAATGTGTGATAGAGGATGCGAGGTGTTGTTCACGTCCAAGGATTATAAGATAAAGTCTATAAACTCAGGACAAGTAGTGGCCAAAGGCATAAGGACATAAAATAATATATATGTGCTGAAAGAAAATAGAGAAGAATGTCATCTAAGAAAACATGATGAAAGTTGGTTATGGCATAGAAGACTTGGACATCTAAACTTTGACCACTTAATCAAACTCAAAAACCTCGAGGCAGTAAAAGATCTTCCGAAAATATCAAAGCCCCAAGATTCAGTGTGTAAACCCTATCAAGTAGGGAAGCAAAACATGACACAGTTTAAGTCCAAGAGCTTTACTTCAACAGAGAAACCACTCCAACTATTTCATATGGATTTATGTGGACCATCAAGACAGGAAGGCACAGGGAAAGAAAACTACTTCATGCTGATTATCGATGATTACTCCAGACTTACTTGGGTATCCTTTCTCAAAGAAAAAGCTAAAGAATTTGAGAAGTTTAAGATATTGAAGGCTTTAACTGAGACCCAAACATGGAAGAGGTTAAAGGCAGTAAGATCAGACCGGGGAGGAGAGTTTATGTCAAGAGACTTCAAGGAATTATGCGATGAGCATGGGATCAAGAGAGAATACACAATACCAAGAACTCCACAAAAAAATGGAGTAGTTGAAAGGCAAAACAAAACAGTGCAGGAAATGACGAGGTCAATGATGAATGAGAAAAACATTGGTCAAACCTACTAGGTAGAAGCAATACACACAACAGTCCATGTGCTTAACAAGGCTCACCTCAGACCACAAAGTGACAAAACACCTTATGAATTATGGTTTGGAAGACCTGCCTCAATCAAACACTTCA